>DF360149.1:17361-40692 GCA_000787875.1 Solanum virginianum | reverse complement strand
TACTGTCCTCATGTCAGTAGACCGAGCACCCTCAAGCCTCCGCTGGACTCTCGCCTCATATGCCTTTACTCTTGCATCCATTATCCTAGCTGTCTCATCTAATAATGCACACGCGAATGCCTTTACCCTCTCCTTGGAGTCTCGTATGGTCTGGCTGACCCATGGTTTGACCTGAGCTACTAAAGCCTATAGCCTGGACTCTGCTATAGCCACCCTGTGCACCAGTGCCTAAAGAGCAATAGTAAAAATAATAGAATCAACTTGTAATATGAATAATCTTGGTGGAAGAGTGCTGGAGGATGGTGTAGAATCAATCTCAATAGTTGGTATAGGCTCTGTAGTGTCTGAAGTAGTACTGGTGGTAGCTGGGGTCGAACCCTAAGTCTGAGGCTCTACTAGGAATGTCTCTGGAACAGAAGGTGGAACAACTCTTTGTAGGGCTATTAGGTTCTTGTCAGCCTTGATTAGATTGGGGTCTATTATACGCTTAGCCTCTATATGAGGATCCAAGTGGAATGAGACCTGCACCTCATCTTCCTTGCATAATCTATGTATCAAGATGGGGAATGGCAATGCCTGCTAGGTGCGGACTGCCGACTCATAGATCTGCTTTGCCATAATGCGAGCCCAGTCAATTTCGTACCCCGCCAAGATGCTAGCCAATAACAAAGCCCTCTCCAATATGATCATATTATCCATGAACGTGGGTTTGATGCGCCAATAGATAATGGACCACCAAAACTTTGCCCTGAATGAGAGGTGGGTCTTCAGAATATACTCAGTGTGGTTTGTAACCCATGTTGGCTCAATTCCTTCCTCGCAAATTTGGCTTGCTATCCACCTAAGGAGCTCTGTTCTTAGCCCGACATCCTTCTGATTAACTGCCTTTCTCATATCTACAATCCTATGATCATACTCCGCAGTGGAATGTAGCACTCTGTAATTTGTCCCAAATTGTACCTTCAAATAGTTTCTTCTAAGATATCAACAACCTCACCCCTGACCAGGACTTTACCCAATCATTGTTGCTCAATGGGTTCCTTGTGCCTCGAAAGATTGCTGCATACAGTAGCATAGTAGGAGGCATAGAATTCCCGAACCAGGTAGGGGGTGTACTTTCCCAACACTTGTGATAGCCATCCTAGCCAATGGCACTCAATATCAACTTTTAGTCCTATGACACTACTTAGCCTTGAGTCTTTTAACCTTGCCTTCTCATGAAATCTCTGCACCAGCCTTCCTTGACTTTTTTGGTTCCGGTTCCTTTTAGTAAATCTCTCTTATTCATGGGACTCACAACCTCTTATTTTGGGGGTCTATGGAGGTGAAGGTGTAGGTAGAATTGGCTAGCTATAGGGGAGTAGTATCCTCCGATTGAGGTTGAGATACTTCAAGAGAACTGGACTCAGAAAGTTAAGCATCACCATCTGACCCTTCTTCGTCACCCTCCTCTTCAGACTGGGAGGGGCTATCTACTTCCATCGGAACCCTTGTTGTTTGTGATCTTATCAAGGGAACGTTAGCTTCAGGGTCAGGGTGCACATTCATCTCCTCAGTGGATTGATCATCATCCAATGTTTTATCTCGCATTCGATGTCCTGAAGTCGACGCAACACCCCTTTGACCTCTTGGAGGCATTGTCTTTGAAAAATCACCACATACCAAAGCATGAGTCCATGATGTTTTGTTCCAACAAATGAATTACATAAACAATCAAATAAGAAACAATAAAATTACTCAAGTAAAAACAACTGAACCAGGTGCAGGATTGAAGGTACGAGGTGAAGGTATGACTCGTAGGGTGACCTACAAGCCATACTATAGCCTCGTTGTACCAAGGTATTAGAGAGAAATGCATTTTGGAATCAGCTATGAGACGCAGGTATGACTCATAGGGTTATCCTATGAGTCGTAGCCTGTGCTCATATCTCATTCCAGAAATATTTTGAAAATTCAGATCTGGGCCATGAGACTACTATTACGAGTCGTATGTGAGTCTCATATGGTAAATGTTATGGCACCATAGATGATTATTGCATTTTATGAAGGGCCACTATGTCTCATAGGGTGACCTATTACTCATAATGGGCCCCGGTAGCAGAAAACAGAGAGCACCCTAGGTGCTTAACCTTTCCACAATGACCAAAAGGTAACCAGGAAGCACATGAAATCAAAATATAGTTAACCCTATAATAAATCTAATCACCCCACTTTATCAGATATCCCACAATGAAACATGAATCCTCCTATTGGGTCAAAACATTTCAACAATTTCACTTTACCCAATTTCAACAATAGTATAACACACACAGAGGTATATAAAGGGTTACTCAAGTTCATACATGAGTCTTTCATAGCAACAAGACTATAACACCCCAACAACTACAAATTTCAACCCTAACAAGGTGTCACAAGATTACTACCCATATATCATGAAACAAACGCACTCAACCACCAAATCAAACTTCATAAATATCAAGAAAGGGTAGAAATAGAGAACCTAATCACTACAGGGGTGTAGGCAATTCCAAATCATACTCTTCATACTACCATAATCACTTACAAATGGTTTTGCTTACCTAGATCACATAATATTCATTCTAATACCCATAAAGTAAGATTGTCTCATAGGTATGCCAAACTTAACCACAAAAACTTACTAGATGAAAAATGAAAATGTGATGAGAAGGTGAGTAAAAGCTGAAACCCTGGTGAATTTCACTTGCTGGGATATGTTGATAGAAGAATGGTTTAAAAATGAATAAAATAGTGCAAAATAATGCTTGGGGGGTTACAGAGGTAGAAAAACCATTTCAGGGAGGGAAATGAGGATCCAAAAGATGTTAGTCTTTTAAAATTCCAAATTGGGTCACTATTAAAATTCTGTAGGCTGGGTCTACGAAACCTCGAGTATGAGTCTTAGGGCGTCCTATGACTCGTAGGTTCCAATCTCGTAGCAGACCCAACACTTGTAAAAATTTAAAATGGAAAACCTACAAACCCTATTTACGACTCACAAGAAGCCCTATAAGTCGTAAGGTTGGCTCATAGTGTTTGTCCCAACTTGCCATAGTCACTGTTTCCCTCTATGAGGCATCACTATGAGTCATAGTGGTGACTACGACTCATAGGCCTACTCGTAGAGGCTACTCCAAGCATTAATCTCTCTATTCCTTAATTTCTAATTTGTTCCTACAACAAATCACTCAGGATACCAAAATGTAGAATAATACAACTCTTTCAAAGTCTTAACAATCACAACAAAACATTAAACCACCATCCAATAAATTAAACAAATGAAAATGTCTCAAAATAGTCTAAAACATAAAAGATGCTTGGGTTGCCTCCCAAGAAGTGCCTTGTTTAACATCGTGGCTCGACTTTGTCACCATGAGTACTCAGAATTCCTTATGGGTTGAGGAAGTCTCATCTTTCCTCCTCTGGCCCCTTCTTTAATCTCTTTGCACAGGTTTTAATCGTGTTGCTATTTTCTCAAGCTTATCCTCAAGTCTCTGTATTGCTATTGTTTGTTATTCCACCTTGTAGTTCACCTTGATAACATCAAATTTTATCTCCTGCACAACCTCTTCTGGTTTATTGGTTTTAATAAGCACTTGTTCAAGCATATACTCAATCCTTAAGAGTTTATCACTGATGCATTGTTGGGGTGGTAGCCTGAGCCAATTTAGCATACTCACTTTTTTGGTAGTGCTTAGGGCTCGTTAGATGTACTAGTGGATGGTAATAACTATTTTTGCATTGGTTGATAAACTTGTATCATAGCAGATAACTTATCCATGTATTCGATGATTTTGTTAAATGGTTGCCTCAGAGATGCCCAACACTCCCCTTTGAATAAGGCATCAGTATGTCCATGTTATTCAGAGGTTAATGCTCGGTAAAAGCTGGCTACCAATTCTTCATCAGTCAGATAATGGTTCCGGTTTGATGCCATGCACTTCTTATGCCTTTCCCAAGTTGCTACTAAAGATTCTCCTGACATCCTTTTAAAAGTGCAGATGTTATTCCGTAGCTTTTGCTTTTTGGGGCCCTTATAAAAGTTCATGAGGAAGACTCTCTACACTTCCCCCAAGTTAGAACAATTTCTAATGGGCGAATCGACCATTATTCTGTAGCTTCACTCTGGAGAGTCATAGGGAAGGCTTGAAGAGCCATAGTGATGTGCTATCAAAATACAACACATTTGATGCCTAAAACTAGGGATTTTGTGAGTTCTTAATGTGACTTTTTATGGAGAGATAAAAAATAAAAAATCTACTAAGTGGAGGCTAACCCTACGAGGCCACGCTATGAGTTGTAGGTCTCACTACAACTCATATAGGTGTACTCGTAACGGGAAATAGAAAGCCCAAACTTTGGATCAAAAACTGAAGATCTAGACTATGAGAGGAGCATATGAGTCATAGCCCAAGTAATGACTTGTACCAGTGGGTCATACCAATTGAGTCCACGATGCCAAAAACTTGATATGATACCCCAATTATGACTTATAGGGTTATAAGTCACCCTACGAGTCGTACCTGTGAGGCATACTAGCTGCTAATTGCCTTTTCTGTGTAATTTTTAGGGTTAAACTTGTAACTACTATAAATACTTTAAGTTAGGGTTTTATGGGGAGATTCCAGATTTTAGACATTGAATGTGCCTTTGGATATTCTCTTAAGAATATTTTAAGATTTTAGCAAAGTTTTTCATTTTTCTCTTGGAAAACCCATTTTTGGGGAGTGCAAATCTCATATTATATTCAAATTCAATATATCAAGCTTGTGGTTTGCAACTTGTGGTGCTTTCAACTTCTTTTATTTGGGTAAAACCCTCAACTATGTCTTGTTTTTGTATTTTTGTTGATTTTGTCTTAGTCATTGGTAGCTAAGCACCCACAACTTAGGGTTATGGGAACCATGGGTAGTTGAATTGAGATCACCTAGATTTATTGCATTTCTATGATTGGGGTTTTGCATGTATTATCCATTTTCCTTCATTATGATTGTTGTTTGGTGGTGGCCAACACCAAACCCTACCTACTATAACAATCTCAACCAAGGTAGTGACAAATAGGAAAAGGGAAGTAGATGACAGGATTCAATTGATATGTTCTCATCTAATCAACGTATATTCCCTGTGGATTCGACCCTAACCTTCAGTTAGGTTAATTGCTGACAACGACCACTTTCTTATTAGAGCATAAACATCATCAAAAAATATGTTGATGCGTTGTCAAAATACAATATATTTGTTGCCTAAAAAAAGGGATTTTGATCTTTGTCGTCCAACTTTTAACGTGCATAAGTAAGCACTTAAACTTATATATGTTTGTTGCCTAAAAAAAGGGATTTTGTGAGTTCTTAATGCGACTTTTTATGGTTTTTATGTGTTTTTGTGTTGTTCTTGCAGAAAAGTTAGGTTTGCATGATTTTTGAAGAAAATTATAGATTTTACTGAAGCATAGGACATACGAGTTCACCTATGAGTCATAGACCAAGCTACAAGTTGTAGGGTGTTATCTTAGCAAGAAGCAAAGGTCAACCTTATGAGGCCACCCTATGAGTCGTAGGTCTCACTACAACTTTTATAGGTGTACTCGTATCAGGAAACAGAGAGCACAAACTTTGGATCAAAAACTGAAGGCCTAGACTAGGAGAGGAGCATACGAGTCATAGTCCAAGAAATGAATCATACTAGTGGGTTGTACCAGTTGAGAACACGATGCCAAAAACATGATATGAGACCTCAATTAGGACTCATAAGTCACCTTATGACTAGTACCTGTGTGGCGTACTAGCTGCCAACTGTCTTTTCTATGTAATTTTTAGGGTTAAACTTGTAACTACTATAAATACTTTAAGATAGGGTTTTATTTCGAGATTCCATCATTTAGACATTGAATGTACCTTTGAATATTCTCTCAAGAATATTTTAGGGTTTTAGCAAAGTATTTCATTTTTCATTTGGAAAACTCACTTTTGGGGATTGCAAATGTTGCTTTATACTCATTGTCAATCTATCAAGCTTGTGTTTTGCAACTTATGGTGTCTTCACTCTTTGTTGCTTTGGGTAAAATTCTCAACTATGTCTTGAATTTGAATTTTTATTTGTTTTTCCTTAGCCATACATAGCTAAGCACCCACAATTTGGGGTTGTGGGAACCATAGGTAGTTGACTTAAGATAACCTAGGTTTGTGCATTTCTATGATTAGGGTTTTGAATGTATTATCTATTTCCCTTCATTATGATTGTTTTTTGGTGGTGGCCAACACCAAACCCCGTCTACTATCATAATCCTGACCAAGCTAGTGATGAATAGTAAAAAGAAAGTAGATGATAGGATTCGATTGATGTGTTCTCATCTAATCAACCAAACCTGACCATGGGGAGGTTGACTGGGACCATAGGTAATGGTTAGTTGGCACGCCATGGTTGCCGACCAAGTGCCATGGTGACATTCAACCTTCACCTTCACAAGAGGGCTGGAAGAACTTAAGTTGCCATCCTACATATAAATCTCTAATTGTTGTTTTGTTATCTAGGTTAATCGAGTCAACGAACCATGGGGAACACAATTCCCAAGTTTTCCCTAAAATTGAGTGTTTTCCAGCGTCGTACTGTAGTGTTTATTTTTGCTTTTATTCTTGAATCACAGAAACTCCCCCCCCCCAATTTAAAATTCTAGTTATAGATACTTTAAATGATTGGTGATGAAGTCTTGCATTCAAACCCTGTATTCCTTGTGGATTTGACCCTCTTCAGTTAGGTTAACTGGTGATAGCAATGACTTTCTTATTGGAGTGTGAACATCATCAAAAATTATGGTGCCGTTGCTGGGGAATACAACTAGGTCTTGACTTGATTTCACTATTAGTTAGTTTTTGCGTCAATTATTAGAGTCTCCTGTATTTTACTTTTACTTTTTGTTTTGTTGTTTAGTCTATTCACAAGTTGGTTGGTGCTATGACCAAACAAAAGCTCTACGTCGCAAACGACTTGTTGGAAACCTTGCAGAGATGAGGCATGCTTTATAGACAAGAGTCATGTTTTATGGACAAGAGTCCGAAGACCCCCAAACTCACCTGCAAAATTTTACTCAAATGTTGAGGGGAGTTCTTAGGACAAGACATCCTGCTTGGGAGGCCATGGCTCTTCAAGCCTTCCCATGACTCTCCGAAGTGAAGCTATTGAATAGTGGTTGATTCTCCCATTAGGTGTTTTTTCTAACTGGGGGGAGGTGCAAAGACTCTTTCTCATGAACTTCTATAAGGGGCCCAACAAGCAAGAGCTATAGAATAACATCTGCAATTTTAAAAGGGTGCCAGGAGAATCTTTGGTAGCAGCTTGGGAAAGGCATAAGAAATGTGTGGCATTAAATAAGAACCATTGTTTCACTGATGATAAACTGGTGGCTAGCTTCTACCGAGAACTAACCTTTGAATAGTATGGACAAGCTGATGCCTTATTCGGAGGGGATTGTTGGGCATTTCTGAGGCAACCATTTGGCGAAATCATTGAATACATGGATAAGTTATCTATTATCACGCAAATTTATCATCCAATGCAAAAGCAATTAGTACCATCCACTAGTACATCCGAGGAAGCCCCAAGCACTACTAAAAAAGAGAGTACGCCAAATTAGTTCAGATTACCAACCCAGCAATGCCTCTGTGATAAACTCTTAAGGATTGAGTGTATACTTGAAAAAGTGCTTATTAAAACCAATGAACAAGAAGAGGTTGTATAGGAGATAAAGTTTGATGCTATCAAGGTGGACTAACAAGCAATTGCAATTGAAAATGACCCCAAAAAGTGCTCGAAAATAAGCCTCCGAATGCTCGGAATTTTAAATTCCATATATCTCAAAATTCATTCATTATTTTGAAAATATGACCTTATATTCTTGTTCAGGGGGTCAAAATTAGATGAAAAAGGGTCTAACCCTGATTTAAGATCGAAAGATTAACAATTATGAAATTCCAAGAATGCAATTTCCAGTGGCAAAGCCACGTCGCTTCTGCGATGAGCCACCATACAAAAGTGGACTATTTTTTTAAGTTCAATCTAGGACTTCTAAGTCTTGGGCCTATGTGTTCCCAAACGTGTTTTTACCAGCCATATTTCACCCTCATATTAGACAAAATATTTCCCAATACTCACTCAAACACTTAGCTATATTTTTACTCCCAAATTCACGTTCCAAACCCTTATCCTAAGCTAAGGTTCTCCTTCAGGGTTCTTCTACAAGCTTCAAGTCTCCATCTCCAATCTTCACCAAGTTCATCTCTAAGCTAAGATATATAGGTTTCCTTCATGGGTTCCTTTCACCTATGATACCCAAGCCTCCTTTTACTAAAATTGTATAATTTGAAGTTGATTTACAAATGGGTCTTACCTATTATGAAATTGACTGCACACTATGTTAAAGCTATGTAATATTGTAACTATTTTGCTATGTTTTGAGCTATAAATCCTGATCTATTGTAAGATTTGATGAGGGGATTTAGTGTATATTGTTTGAGGGTATTGCAAGGTGTTGATTGATGGTTTTATAATGGATTTTCTTGCATGATTTTATCTTTATTTTTCATGGTTTTATACCAGCATTACACACCCTCTATGTAATTCACCACCATGGTGATAAGGTGTGATTATCATCAACCATGTAAGGGGTTTATACCATACCACCAGGGTGCTAGGGTGAAACCATCATCAACCACCAAGGGGTTTGTACCTTGAAAATCTAGCTTGGTCTTTTCTACACATATGATATCCTATATGAGCATGAGATACATATGCATTAGTCATACAGTCCATATCATTATATTATGCCTATTTCCTATTGTTACGAATTTTGACTATGAGGCCTAATTCTTGTTGCATTGCATCCTACAAACTTAGTACATTCAAACATACTAACGCATACTCTTGCCTACATGATATTGCATGTAGGAACCGGTGTCCAAGTTGATTATCCTCCTCCACATGGCTAGTTCGATACTAATCAAGCTACTTGGTAAGTCCTCTACTTCGGGGACCTTAGTCTATGTTGCTCTTATTATGTATTGAGACATTCTTCTTTATTAACTATTTTGACTATGAGTGTGGGCTAGGTTGCTTTGTCTTGGCCCTCGCTCTTACCTATGTATTAGAGGATTTTGTTGGACATAATATGTATCTATGATATGAGCTTGACTCTTGTCTATTGATTATGATATTATGCAAGCTTTTCCTTTAGTCCCATCGCCCCCTATTCTTACTCTTTTATGTTATTTATATGCTTCCATGACTAATGATATGTAATAACAAGTTAAGAGTCTTGTCTTAGGTTTCTTCAGGTTCTCCATTTGCCATGTCACGTCTAGGCCCTAGGCTTGGGTCGTGACAAACTTGGTATCAGAGCACTAGGTTGATAGATCCTTAGAGTCCAACACACTGTGTCGATTAGAGTCCTATTCATGGTTGTGAAGCATGCCATGACTATAAGTAGGAGGCTATGAGAAATTTTAGGAAATGTTTCCCTTCTTCATGTTCTAAGTCGTACTATAGAGTTATAGTAAGTTTTCCCCTAACGATTGTTCTTTGCTATCCTAGAGGAAGAAGGACCCAAACTTTGGTTTATCCTTGGTATAATATTTTGGGGGCAATGTTATGTGAAGTTAAGACTAAAGATTAAGTTTGATTTGCATTTGGAATTATTCGAAATGAAGGTATATGTGAAGGTTGCATAATTGACTTAACCAAGTAAACTAAAGGGCCCAACCCCCTCATGCTACTATACTAGGAGCTAGGGTAAGAGAAATCATGAGGATGAATCCTCTGGTTTTCTATGGGTCAAAGGTGGATGAAGATCTATACGAGTTCATTAATGAGTACTACAAGATTTTTTGAATAATGGGTATTGGGCCGAAGGAAAAGGTGGAGTTGGCGGCATACCAACTCAAAGGGGTAGCTTAAATATGGTATGAGAAATGGAAAGGTAAGAAGGGAATTGGTAATGTAGTACTTTGGGAGGAGTTCAAATTAGCTTTCCTTAATTGGTTTTTCCCTCTTGAGCTTAGGGAAGCTAAGATAGTAGAGTTCATGAACTTGAAATAAGGTGCTAAAAGTTTGAGGGAGTATGCCCTCAAATTTAATCAACTTTCAAAGTATGCTCCTCATTTGGTGGCTGATCCTACATCTAGGATGAATAAGTTCATGATGGGGGTCTTTAACTTAGTAAGTGAAGAATATCGGTCAGCCATGCTAATTAGTGACATGGACTTGTCTCAGTTGATGACCTATGTTGAGCAAATGGAGAAGGAGAAATTGCGGAAGAAAAGGGGGTATGAGGCTAAAAGGGCCTGGTTTGAGGGTAAATTCCAAAAGGGTGCTAGATTTCTTCAAGGCCAAAGGCCTACTCATGCTATTAATAGGGGGTTTACCAATGACTTCCCTAGGTCTCAAGGTGTCGGTCATATGGCTTCTAATGATATATGCCCTAAATGTGGAAAGAGTCATGGAGGCCCATGTTTGAAGGGTTCTAATGCATGTTATGAATGTGGAGAGCTTATCCATAAGAAGGTAGATTGTCCAAGAAACTGTGGCAAGGGCCACGGTGCAAATCCTATTAGGTAGAGTTGGTCCTCAAGGTATTGCCCCAAGGCACAATCGGCTTTATGTACTACATAGGAGGAAAGGGGTTGGTGAGGTCCCCGATGTTGTTACCGATATGTTTAAAATCTTTGACTTTGATGTATATGCTTTGATTGATCTGGGTGCCACTCTTTCCTTTGTTACCCCTTCTGTTGCTAAAAAGTACCATGTTTACCTCGAGTTGCTACATGAGTCATATAAAGGGTCTACTTGTATTGGTGCCTCTATTATTGCTAGGAAAGTTTATAAAAGTTGTCCTATTTGCAATTTGCATAAGTTGTTGCCTTGTGATCTTGTTGAATTAGACATGGTAGATTTTGATGTCATTCTTGGGAGGCATTGGTTGCATGCCTACTATGCTTCTATTGATTGTAGAACCTGTAGGGTCAAGTTTTAATTCCCTAATGAACCTATCCTTGAGTGGGAAGGTCAAGATATGGTGGTCAAGTATAGATTCTGATTGTAGAACCCATAGGGTCAAGTTTCAATTTCCTAATGAATCCGTCCTTCAGTGGAAAAGTCAAGATGTGATGGTCAAGGATAGATTCATTTCATGTATTAAAGCCCGTAAGTTGATCTCTAAGGGATGTCTTTATCATCTTGTGAGGATTAAAGATGTAGAGTCCAAAGTCCCTTCCATTGAGTCAATTACAGTTCTAAATGAGTTTCTTAATATCTTCCCAAATGACCTTCCCGGTCTCCCTCCAGAAAAGGAGATAGATTTTGGTATAGACCTCCTCCCCGATACTCAACTTATCTCCATTCCCCCTTACTGTATGGCCTCGACAGTATTGAATGAGTTAAAGGAGCAATTGAAAGATTTGTTGGAGATGGGATTTATTAGACCTAGCCAAGCACCTTGGGGTACCCCGGTGTTGTTTGTGAAAAAGAAGGATGGGTCACTTAGAATGTGCATTTACTACCGATAACTTAATAGGGTCACTATAAAGAATAGATATCCTCTTCCAAGAATGGGTGATTTGTTTGACCAATTGCAAGGGGCTAGCTTCTTCTCTAAGGTTGATCTTTGGTCTCGGTATTATCAAGTGAGGGTATGCACCGACCATCTTCATGGACCTAATGAATAGGGTCTTCAAATCTTACCTTAATTCCTTTATTGTGGTCTTCATTGATGATATATTAATCTATTCACATAGTAGGGAGGAGCATATGGGGCATTTGAGGATCGTGTTGCAAAGATTGATGGAGGAGAAATTATATGTTAAATATGACAAGTGTGAATTTTGGTTGAAGGAGGTTATATTCTTGGGTCATGTAGTGTCGGGGGATGGTATAAAACTAGATCCTAAGTGTAATGTACCTAGTAATTTTAAGCTTATACTTGCGTGAAAAGATAACATTCAAGTGAATTCATATTGAGTTAAGTAAAATTTGAAATGAAGGTTATCTTAGCATTTAGCTTGGTTTAGTTATATGATTGTTGAGGTGGTCTTGGAAGGACAGTAGGTTTATCCTTGGTATAATATTTTGGGGGAAATGTTATGTGAAGTTAAGACTAAAAATAAAGTTTGGTTTGTATTTGGAATTATTCGAAATGAAGGTATATGTGAAGGTTGCATAATTGACTTGCTCGGGAGTAATTCTTTTGCCATTGTTACACGACTTGCATGGGCAGCCTTTGGCATGCCCTTAGCATGACTTGAGACCATACCATACCATGCCATAGCACCATAGGAAAGGATAATGCTGTCGTACCTCATCTTTCTTTTTTTTAAAAGTGAGTCGAAAAGTCCCTTCGCACCATATGATTTTATGCCCTTTTTTGCACACATTTTTGACCACTTTTTATTGGTTAAATGACCCTTATAACCCTCAAAATTAGTATGAATAACCCCCCCACTTAGTCTCTACATCACTCTTCAAAGAATCCAAATCTCGTAATCTACATTGCTCTCCCGAAACTCTCCCAACACTTAGGCTAAGTATTTTTCAATCTGAAGTCTAATCATGCAAGGTATGTGGGTTTGATTCTTGGTTTCCTTTCAATTAAGAAGTCCTCTTCAAAAAAACTAAATTTTTAATTATGAATTTTCAATCTTTGATTTATGTATAATTGCATACTAATTGATATTTGCCTAATTTATGGTTATTCATATATTTTATGATTATTTATGAATATTTATCAATGATCTACATAATTTAATTCAAGTTTTTAAATCAAATTGTGCCTTAGAATAACTTAAGATATCCTTCCTTCTAATGACTTGTTTGTTTCACTACAGAAAATGCCACCAAGAAGAAAAATTCCCGTATGTGAGGTTCCTCAACCTCCAGAAGAGGGTAATGTGTCCCATGCCGAGTTCAAGAATATTATCTCATTATTGGCTCAAATGGTTGCCAATTAGGCTACGCAAGCTCCACCTCAAGCTCCAGCACCTCAAGCTCCCACCCAAGCAGCAAGGGTGAGAGATTTCACCCGTATGAACCTGCTAGAATTTTATGGAAATAGAATTGATGAGGATCCTATGGAGTTTATTGATGAGGTATACAATGTTCTCTCAGTTATGGGTGTGTCATCGGAGTAGAAGGCTGAGTTGGTGGCCTACTAACTTAAAAGGCTTGCCCAAATTTGGTATGATTAGTGGGAAGGTGAAAGGGTGCTTGGTGGTCCAATTGATTGGGAAGAATTCAAGGTTGCATTCTTGGACCGCTTTTTCCCTCTTGAATTCAGGGAAGCCAAAATGAAATAGTTTATGAACTTGAGGCAAGGTTCGATGAGCGTTCACGAGTACTCACTGAAATTCAACACACTCTTCAAATATGCTTTTATGCTGGTATCCTATCCTAGGGCTAGGATGAATATGTTTGTTTCAGGAGTCTCTGACCTCATCAACGAAGATGCCAAACTGCCCTACTAATCTAAGACATAGACTTGTCTCAGCTTATGATTTATGCTAAGCAACTTGAGGAAAAGAAGATTTGTAAGCTGAGAAAAAATGATGGTAAGAGGCAGAGGTATGATAGTGAGTATCAAGGTCGTAAGGGTGGCGATGGTAATTGAGGTCATCAAAACCAAAGGTTCTAACAACAAGGGTCTTTGGGTGACTTCAACCAAAGGCATACTAATGATCGGTTTCAACATACTAAGGGTCAACAAAGTAGTGGCCATGCTCAAGCTTGGCGAACATGCAAAAAATGTGGTAAGAGTCATGATGGTGTGTGCTATTGGGAGTCAGAAAGTTGTTTTGCATATGGCCAACTAGGTCACGAAATTGCCAATTACACCAAGGCTCATAATAAGTGTAAGGGTAGTCGCCCACATGGTAAAGATGTACAGGCGGAACAAAAGCCACAAGTTGTGCAACAAGGTGGGGTCCTCGGAATAATAGTTTCTATGCAATACATAGAAGGCAAGAGGTGAAAGATCGACAAAATGTTGTCACGGGTATGTTTGAAAGATCTACATTGATAACCGCAAGGATGGAGCAAGTGGTCAAAATAAATAAAGCATGAGGCCAATGAGATGAAACCTTCTTGTGCGGTCTTTTGCATTAATAGATGCAAGGATGGAGAAACTGGTCAAAACAAATAGAGCATGGGGTCAACGAGAGCAAGGTGTGATGAAACCTTCTTGTGCGGTCAACACCAATAATGAGCAAGCAAAGGTAAACAAAGAGATCATGGAGCAACTTGCTCAACTTTGCACAAGTATGGACATGGTTTTAAAGCAAAACCAAGCAAGTTCAAAGCAATCACCAATCAACCTCCGAAGGCTTCCATCTATGACAATCTATTCTTTGTTGAAGATGCATATTTTGTAAGCAACCAAGCTACGAGTTTTCCAAACAACCCTCAAGGGCCCAATTCGGACTATAAGAGGTAAGAGTCCAGGAATAAAGGTCGGAACTTCAACCGTGATAGGGTGTATAGAGATAATCGATACAGATACTATGAGAGAAATAAAGAACCATATGACGAATGAGAAAGAAGAAAGGGCTACAGGAATAGTCCTTATGTGCCACCTCATAACTGTGATGCCAGGTCAAGTAACTTCAGGATCAAAGAGATGTTCGAAAAGTTGTTAAAGCAGGTCGACCACCAATTTAAGACTTTAAAGGGAATGAAAGCGGATATTTTAAGTATTAACCAAAAAATAGAGTCTCACACAGTAGAGATTAAGCAACTTGAACAACAATATGGATAAGTTTCTTCACAGTTGAACCAATGCCAAAAGGGCACCTTACCAAGCAATACGATTCGAAATCCTAAAAATGAAGGGCATTGCATAGCGGTCATAAGCCGGAGTGGCAAGAGCACCATAGATCCCCCCTATGCCGATAATTGTAGATGAAGTTGATGAGAGGTGGTGAAATCATAGTTGAGGGAGAAGATTTAAAGGTTGTTGGGATGCAACAAGAAGAGGCAAAGGAGCACGAGAAATTGAAATCAATTCCTAAACCCCCTCCTCCTTTCCCTCAATAGCTTAAGAAAAAGGAAGAGGAGGGTAAATTTAAAAACTTCCTCTTGATGTTGAAGCAACTCTCTATCAACATTCCCCTTCTAGAAGCTTTGGAGAAAATGCCGAGGTATGCCAAGTATATAAAGGATTTAGTGACCAAGAAACTCACCTTAATCAAGGGTTCTCACAAGAACTCCAACAATGTAGTGCGATTATGACCAAATGCCTTATTCAAAAGCGAGAGGACCCCAGTGGATTCACCATCCATTGTACTATTGGAGATGTTCAGTTTGCAAGAGCATTATGTGACTTGGGAGCAAGCATCAATATAATGCCTCTTGCTGTATTCAAAAAGTTAAAGTTGATAAATTCATCTATCCCGTGGATTTTGTGATCCTTGGAATTGTTGGTTTGTTTTAAGTGTTTTGGGTTGATTGAGATTGATGCAGTTGTAATATTTTTGAAAATTGTTGTGTTTTGAGACTTGGTTTGAAGGCGGAAATCAAAGAGTTGAAAAAGTGAGAAAATGGCACTTGGAGCAGCCTCTACGAGCAGATCTATGAGTCGTATTTATCACTATGACTCATAGTCATGCCTCATAGAAGGAATCAGTGAGCATCAAATGTTAGTACATACACTATAAGCCAACCTTATGATTCGTTGGGTCTCTTACGAGTCGTAAGTAGGGTTCATAGTTCCCAAGTATGGACTTTTACAAGTGTTGGTCTGCTATGAGACTAGGACATATGAGTCGTAGGACACCCATTGACTCATAGTCGAGGTCTCGTAGCCCCGACCTGCAGTTTTTTATATCTGACCTGATTTCCTTTAAATAGGGGTCAAAATAGAGTTTGACCCCAATTCTTTATTTCCCTCAACCCAAGCTACCGAAAATCCCCAAATCCATCCTATATTTCTCTTTTCCATCTAAAATTCCAGCTACCCATGTCATTTTCCAACAAGGATTCCAGTGAGGTCACTATTTCCTAGGGTTTTAGTGTAGTTTTTGATTCTTTTTGCTTTGGTTAAATTCTCCGATTACTTAGTAAGCCTCGTGGTTAAATTTAGCAATCTTTTATGGTGAACCTATTACTTAGATTAGTGTAGGCTTAGTTTAACCATATATGATCATGCTATGTGGTGATTTTTGATCTAAATATGAAATCTAAGGTATGTTTCATATGTCCTAACATGGTGGAATAGATTGAAATGGTCTAAATGGTATTTGCATCTTTATAGAATCCTTGCTGATATCAAGTTTGAGCTTGGAAAGAATTTTATTTTTGGTGTGCTTGATGTACTGTTAAAATGATTTCGATTCTTAGGGATGATGGTTGTTTTAACTTTCTGTTATCATTATGGGATTACTTGGGTGCCAAGTATTTTGTATTATGCCTATGTCCCAAAATATTTTGATTGATGCGCTTTGTTTGTCCTTGTAAGGGGAAAATGATACGCACTACTGGTGCCTTCTATTTCAGCTACGAGGCACTCTTATGACTCGTAGGCTCCCCTATGAGTCATAGTGGTCCCTCATAGCAAGCATCAGTCACCTGTAGTTTCTTCATATTTCCTATACGAGACTCACATATGACTCGTAATACCTGTTACGACTCGTAGGGAGGGTCTCATAATCTTGACTTAGTTTTTAAAAATGTCTCTGAAATTTGGTACGAGGATAGACTACGACTCATAGGCTCCCCTATGAGTCATAACTGCCTCTCATATCTGAGGTCAGATTACATTTTTCTAAGTCATTTTATTACTACGAGGCCAGTGTATAACTCGTTGGGCATCCCAAGAGTCGTAACTGTACTCGTACCTGCAGACTTGCAAACCTACAAATGTTTCAGTGATCTTTCTTCTATTTTATTTTGTTTCTATGCTTTAGGATTTGTGCTTGTTGTTCTTTGTTATGTGATTTATTAGATCAAACATATTGAAACTTATATGTTATTATGTGGTTGGTTTGCAGATAAAATGCCTCCAAAGTACAAACGTGCAATTCAAACTTTCCAAAGGTGGTTGATTAATGAATCCTCTGAGATTGAGCATTTAGAGGGCTCTACGGAAGTCCACAGAGTCAGGATAGATCCTGAAACCAATAGACCCTAGACTCGGGCACTTGCAGCACAAACTCCCATGGATGTTAGAAGTTTCTTCCAGTCTAAAGAGAAGGAATAACAGGGTAACGGGGATGGGTTGAATAGCAGCCTTCCACATATGACCCCCTCACACACTGTGTCAAAATGAGAGTTTGAGAGCACCTCGCATACCTAACAAGAAAAAGTCCAGTCTCAACCCTCCGCCGATCCCAGATGGTATGTCCCAGGATGAAGGAGATATATGATTGGTATTTAAAACCCAAGGGACAGGGAAAATAGGTGTGGTAATTTCACAAAGAATCAAGACTGAACAACTACGGGTTAGATAAAGTGCCTGGGTTGGATGCAGAGTTAGATAGACTTGGGCTACAGTGGACCACACAGCAGCTAGGGAAATACACCCCCATCGTAGTCGGTGAGTTCTATGCAACATATCTTGCTACACTCCGCCGAGGGCTACCAAAGAACAAAAAGCCAATGGACCAGCCGAGGTTACGAGTGGTGCCAGTCTGAGGTAGGAGAGTTCCTATTTTAGAGGAGGCTATTTGACGGATCCAATTTGGACCCAATTATAGAGTGACTCAGTATACTGTAGAATATGATGGGCAAATTGACAAGATGAGGAGAGCGGTAACTGGGAAAGTCATCGGGGCTAGGATAGAGCTTCTATGATGGATTGCGAGCTAGATTTGTGAGGAGGGCTTTGAGCCAACGTGGGTTACAAACCACGCTGATCCTATAGTGAAGGCCCACCTCTCTTTCCAGGCCAAGTTTTGGTGGTCCATTATCTGTTGGCAATTTTTGACCCACTTTCACGGATAATGTGATCACTTTGGAGCGGGTCATATTATAAGCTAGCATCTTAGTTGTTTATGAGATAGACTGGGCCCGAATTATCTCAGAGCATATACATGAGGTAGCTGTCTAGACGAACACCTTACTGCCATTTCCTATTTTGATTCATTAATTGTGTAGTGCAGCAGGTGTTCCTATTGACCCCCATCAGGACTAGCACATAAAGGCTACACGCACCATGGATCCCAACCTAATAAAGGCTGATGAGAACCCTGAGCCTTACCATGAGCAGCTTCTCCTATTTCAAAGCCATTCCCAGTAGAGCCTCTGACTCAGAGTGCATCTCCAGCTGCTATCGGTACTACTTCAGTTGCTACAGAGCCTATGCCAGCTGTGGAGATCGAGTCCACACCATCCTCCAGTACTTTGGCACCAACAAGAGCTTCATTACAAGTTGATTCTCTTACTTCTGTTCTTGCTCTTCAGGCATTATTACGCAGGGTAGCTATGGCATAGTCCAGACTTCAAGCTCTATCTACACGGGTCAAACCTTGGGTTGACCAGACCGTACGGGACTCCGAGGAGGGGATTAAGGCATTCACCTATGATTTGGTAGATGAGAGAGTTAGAGCGGTGGATGCCCGAGTAGATGTCTTTGAGGCGAGAGTCTAGTGGAGACTTGAGGGATCTCGGCCTGCTAACATGAGCGCTAAGACTGAGGAGTTGACCAAGTTTAAGGCTGACTTATTGCAGATGTTGGCAGCTCCTGTTGCAGTCCCGGAGGTGGCACCGGCGAGCAATGAGGCATTCGAGTGGCTAGCCGACTATCCAGATGTCCGTGAAAAGAGGCCCCTTAAGTATGATGATGATCCAAAGCCGACTCAGAAGAGGTCGATACCAGAGGAGGAGCTCATACCCGAGACGGTGGTGCAGGAGTCGCTATTGGTAGTGATTATTTAGTGAGATCGAGAGCAGCACACCCCACATAGAGAGGGTAGTTCCGGTATTGCTGAGAGGAACATATGGGCCGTACTGATTATTTAGTGAGATCGAGAGCAGCACACCCCACATAGAGAGGGTAGTTCCGGTATTGCTGTGGAGGAGATGGTGTCTCAGGACCCCACAAATCAGCCAGAGACTGGTGCTTGATGGACCATGATGTGTGTCATTATGGATATTTTATCCTTTTGTTAAGACAATTTTGATCATTATGTTGTTTTTGAATGTTTATGTTGAATGATGTTTTCTTACTTTGATTTATGATATTCATCTTTAAATGTTGGTTTTTAATGTGTATATATCTCTATGTTATATTTTCGTATTTTCATTTTCAATGTATTTTTACTTTGAGGATAAAGAATATTATTTTGGTGGGGTGTGGGAAGTTATGGATTAAGGGATGTATGATTAACCTCGAGTCCATAACTTACCCTATTTTTGATCCCAAGGTTTTCTTACTGTGATTCTTTTTTCTTGTGGATGTTTACTTTTTTGTTGAACCGGCATGTTTAGGTAGTGTAGATAATGTGTAAATTCATAATAGTGTTATCTGTTGGCATATACATAGTCTTTAATTGTGTTTTAAAGTTTTGATTAAAAAATGGGTACCCTCAAAAATTTTGAGATTGTGGTTTTTGATGTATTCATACATTTTTGAGTATTGTGTTAGGACATATGAAACATACATATTGTGAAGGTAAGCTGAGGCTAAAAGCAAGACCTATGAGTCTATACTTGATTGTGGATGCAATGTCATGTGTGTTCTGAGACTATTTTGTTGCATTCGTTCATCTTGTATGGTCTTAGAACTTTCCTTAGTACTCTAAGATTAGTTTGGTGATGTGGTGGATATGGAAAGGATCTTAGACCTCTGTTCTTTGAGTAAGCCCAATTTTAGCCTAAGATGACTCACCAAATAAGTGAGAGGATCCCTTGCTCCAAATTTTTGAGCTTATCATTTACTCATTCTTTCTTGACACCTTGCTAGCTTAACCTTGTTTGATGAAATACCTTGATCTTGCCCTAGTCTGTCCTTGGACATGTGAACCTTAATTGAGGTTAAAAGCCTAAATTGAGGGTGGCTACTAGTTGTGGCCCTGACTTAAGGAATAGATATTGTGTACCTCATCTCAGGCTAAAAGCCTAAGTTGAGGGTGACCCTTATTGTGGTAATATAATGACAATAAGGTGCTTAGTTGGGAAATAAAGAAAGAAATGAAAAATCATGAGCCAAGTAAAGAAAAAAAAAAAGAAAAATGCTTTGAAGGTTCAAGGATAGGTTTTAGTCACTACTTGCCTAAAATGCCATACCAAAGCCACTTGAACCTACGTTACAAGCCCATAAGTCATAAAGTAATCCAAATCCACTTTATCACCAAGCTAAAAGATGAGTATAGAGGCAAGCCTATGGTGTTAGTCAGTATGCATGAATTTATTTTGTGAGAGTGAGAATGCTTCCTCAGTCCCTGAATTCTAAATGCTTTTTTTTAGTAAGTATGAGGGACTTCTTTCTACTGAGGGCATTTGCACTACTTGAGTAGTATATGACTATACCAGCAATTATGGACAGTTGATGCTCCTTAGCTTGTCATAGTTGGATTACCAGGTATCTTATTATGTTCTAGTTTTTCTTAATAACTTTGCAATCTTGATTTGAAAATGGTAGTTGGGTACCCTAATCAAAGGAGTTGTTGTATATGCCATTAGTGTAGCTACTATGTATTTCTCATTTTCTGCTTAGATTAAGTCATCACTTGAGGACAACCAACAATTCTAAGTTGAGGGTATTGATGTGTTGTCAAAATACAGCACATTTGATTCTCAAAACAAGGGATTTTATGAGTTCTCAATACGAATTTTTATGATTTTTATGTGTTTTTGTGTTGTTCTTGCTGAAAAATTAGGTTGGCATGATTTTGAAGGAAAGTTACAGATTTTGCTGAATCATAGGACATATGAGCTCACCTACAAGTCATAGCCAAAGCTACGAGTCGTAGGGTGTGTCAGACCAAGAAATAGAGACCAAAATTTAGAAATCTACTAAGTGGAGGTCACCACGACTCATATAGGTGGACTCATAGCAGGAATTAGAGAGCCAAAATATTGGGGCAAAAACTGAAGGCCAAGACTATGAGAGGAACATATGGGCCGTACTAGTTTAGTCCAAGATTCCAATAACTTGATACGAGACCCCGACTACGACTTATAGGTCACCCTATGAGTAGTACCTATAAGGCTTACCAGCTTCCAACTGTCTTTTCTGTGTTATTTTTAGGGTTTACTTCTAAACACTACAAATATATTAAGTTAGGTTTTTGTGGGTAGATTCCAGATTTTGAGAAGATAGAACTTGCCTTTAAATATTCTCTCAAGAATATTTTAGGGTTTTAGATTAGTTTATTATTCTCTCTTGAAAAACCTATTTTGGGGATTGCAAATCTTTATTTGTACTCATTGTTCATCAATAATGTTTTTGGGTTCGCAACTTGTAGTGTCTACATCCTTCATAATTTTTGGTAAAAACTTTCATTTATGTCTTGTATTTGCATTTTTACTTGTTTTTCCTTAGCCATGAGTAGCTAAGCACCCACAACTTGGGGTTGTGGAAATCATGGATACGCCATGGTGGCTGACCAAGCGCCATGGTGAAATTCGACCTTCACCTTCAAAAAAGGGCTGGAAGAACCTAAGTTATTGTCCTACATGCGAATTTCCAATTGTAGTTACGTTACCTAGGGTAATCGAGTCAACGAACCATGGTGAACACATTTCCCAAGTTGTCCCTAAAATTGAGTGTTTCCTCGCATCATAGTTTAATGTTTATTTTACTTTATTTTTGAATCACAAACTCCCCCCTCTCTATTTAGAGATTTTAGTTATTTATGTTTGAAATGATTAGTAGTGGATTCTTGTAGTCAAGCCCCGTATTCCCTGTGGATTCGACCCTAACCTACGGTTAGGTTAATTACTGACAGAGACCATTTTCTTATTAGAGCGTGAACATCATCAAGTCTATGTTGCTCTTATTATATATTGAGACATTCTTCTTTATTGACTATTTTGACTATAATGATGAGCCTAGTTGCTTTGTCCTGTCTCCCGCTCTTATCCATGTATTAGAGGTGTTTGTTGGACATATTATGTATCTATGATATGAGCTTGAGTCTTCTCTCTTGATTATGATGTTATGCAGGCTTTTCCCTTAGTCCCATTGCCCCCTATTCTTACTCTTTTATGTTGTTTATATGCTTTCGCGACCAATGGTGTGTAATGACAAGTTAAGAGGCTTATTTGGGATTTCTTAAGGTTCTCCATTCGTCGTGTCACGTCTAGGCCTTAGGCTTGGGTCATGATAGCAATACAGAGACTTGATGACAAGATTGAGCAAATAGCAACATGATTAGAACTTGTGCAAAGGGATCAGAGAAGGGACAAGAGGAGTAAAGATGAGACTCCCAGGACCCATGAGGGATTCTGATTACTCATGGTGACAAATTCGAGCCACGACGTTAAACAAGGCGCTTCTTGGGAGGCAACCCAAGCAGCTTTTTTATTTTAGACTATCTTGAGATGTTTTCATTTGTTCAACTTGTTAGATGGTGGTTTAATGTTTTCTTATGATTGTTAAGACTTTGAACCAGCTGTATTATTCTATATTTTGGTATCTTGAGTGATTGGTTGGAGTAACAAATCAAAAACTGAGGAGTAGAGAGACTAATGCTAGGAGTAGGCGTACAAGTCGTAATCACCACTACAACTCGTAGTCATACCTCATAGAGGGAAACAATACTATGGCAAGTTGGCAGACACAGTACAAGCTAATCTTACGATTCGTAAGGTGCCCCACGAGTCATAAGTGGGGTTCGTGGTGCCCATCATATCCCAGCAAGTGAAATTCACCAAGGTTTCAGCTTTTACTCTCCTTTTCATCACATCTTCATCTTTCATCTGAGATAATGTCGCCAATGTGTGGAAGGGGTGCTGCCTCAACTTCAAGACATTGACTGCGAGATGAAACATTAGATAATGATCAATCCACTAAGGAGATGAATGTACACTCTAACACTGAAGCTAACATGCCCTTGACAAGATCACAAACAATAAGGGTTCAGATGGAAGTGGATAGCCCCTCCCAGTCTGAAGTGGAGAGTGACGAATGATGTGCTGCTCCCTTTTATTACAAGTTGAAGATCTCTAAATTATGAATTTTTGAAATGTATTATTGCCTTTTTGTTAGGGATTAAATTAGGATCTTGATATGCTATCAAAATTCAGCACATTTGATGCCTAAAACAAGGGATTTTGTGAGTTCTTAAAGTGAATTTTTATAGTTTTTATGTTTTTTTGTGTTGATATTGCAGAAAAGTTAGC
>DF360149.1:0-17311 GCA_000787875.1 Solanum virginianum | reverse complement strand
TTTGTGTTGATATTGCAGAAAAGTTAGGTTGGCATGATTTGGAAGAAAAGTTGCAGATTTTGCTGAAGCATAGGCCATACGAGTCATCCTACGAGTCGTAGCCCAAGTTACGAGTCGTAGGACGTGTTATAGCAGGAAACAAAGACTAAAAGTTCAGAAATCTATAAAGTCAGGGCCACTCCTACGAGGACACCCTACGAGTCATAAGTCATAATTCATATGACGACTCGTATCAGTGGGATCGTAGCAATAATTAGAGAGCCAAAATATTGGACCAAGAAGCTGAAGACCAAGGCTACGAGACAAACATTCGAGTCGTAGTCCGAGCTACAACTCGTACCAATAGGTCGTACCAATGAGGTCCAAAATGTCAAGACCCTAATACAAGACCCCGACTATGACTCATAGGCTTCCCTACAAGTCGTATCTGCGAGATGTCCCAGATGTCAGCTATCTTTTCTGCATTATTTTTAGGCTTATAACTTTCACTATAAATAGTTTAAGTAGGGTTTCATTTTAAGAGAGTTGACACTTGTGAATTTTTTAGTCTTGTTCTTGAGCTCTTAAATATTCTCTCAAGAATGTTTTTAGGGTTCTAATCTTAGATTAGTATTTTCTCTTTGAAAATCCATTTTTGGGGAATTGCAAATCTTGTGCTACACACTTTGGAATTTATCAAGCTTGTAGGTTTGCAATTTAGGTGTTTTCACTTTCATGTTGGTAAAATTCTCAACTATGCCTTTAACTTGCATTTTTGTGTGTTTTATCTTAGCCATGAATAGCTAAGCACCCACAACTTGAGGTTGTGGGAACCATGGGTAGTTGACATGAAATAACCTAGGTATTGTGCATTTCTATGATTGGGATTTTGCATGTATTGTCTATTTCTCTTCGTTATTAACGTTGTTTGGTGGTGGTCAACACCAAATCCTTCCTACTATCATGATCCCAACAAAGCTAGTGACAAATAGGAAAAGGGAAGCAAATGATAGGATTTGGTTGATGTGTTCCCGTCTAATAGACCAAACCTGACCAATGGGAGGTTGACTGGGACAATAGGTAATGGTTAGTTGGCATGCCATGTTAGCCGACCAAGCGCCATGGTAAAATTCAACCTTCACCTTCAAAAGAGGGCTAGAAGAACCTAAGTTATTGTCTTGCATACGATTCACTAATTGTAGTTATGTTATCTAGGAAATTTGAGTCAACGAATCATGGGGAAGACAATTCCCAAGTTGTTCCCTAATCTGATTGTTTTCTCGCTTTTTAATTAGTGTATATTTTATCTTTTCTTTTGAATCACAAACCCCCCCACCCACATCTAGAGATTGTAGTTATAGATGTTAGAAATGATTTATGGTAAATTCTCGTATTCAAGCCCTGTATTTCCTGTGGATTTAATCCTAACCTTGGTTAGGTTAATTACTGATAGCGACCACTTTCTTATTGGAGCATGACCATTAGATCAACGAAGAAGGTTAGATGATGATGCTTCACTTTCTGCGTTCGGTTCTCCTAAGGTATCTCAAGTTTAGCCAGAGAAGACTACTCCCCTATAGCTAGTCGATTCTACCTACACCGTCACCTCTACAGACCCCCAAAACACAAAGTGGTGTGTCCCAAGAATGAGAGAGATTTACGAAAAGGGACTAGAACCAAAAGGTTGAAGGAGGCCGGTGCGGAGATTTCATGAGGAGGCAAGGTTAAAAAACTCATGGCTAAGTAATGTACCAGGGTAGAAGCTGAAATTGAGAACCATGGGCTAGGATAACTATCATTAGTGTTGGGAAAGTACGCCCTCCACCTGGTCCGGGAATTCTATGCCTCCTACTATGCTACTGTACGTAGAAATCTTCCTAGGCATAAGAATCCCATTAAGTAGCCACGATTGAGTAAAGTCCTGGTCAGAGGTGAAGTTGTTGATATCTCAGAAGAAACCATTCAGAGGGTATTGTTTGGGCTAAATTACAGAGTGTCACATTCCACTGTGGAGTATGATCATAGGATTCCAGATATGAGAAAGGCAGTTAATCAGAAGGATGTCGAGCTAAGAACAGACCTCCTTAGGTGGATAATGAGCATGAGGAAGGTATTGACCCAACATAGGTTATAAACCACACTGAGTATATTCTGAAGACCTACCTCTCATTCAGGGTAAAGTTTTGGTGGTCCATTATCTGTTGGCACATCAGATACACGTTCATGGATAATGTGATCACATTGTAGAGGCTTGTGTTGTTGACTAGCATCTTGCCAGGGTACGAAATTGACAAGGCTCATATTATAGTAGAGCAGATCCATGAGTCGGTAGTTCGCACCCAGTAGGCATTGTCATTCGCAGTCTTGATACATAAATTATGCAAGGAAGTTGGGGTACGAACCTCTCTCCACTTTGACCCTCATATAAAAGTTCTACGTATGATGGACCCTAGTCTAATCAAGGCTGACTATAACCCAGTAGCCCTACAAAGAGCTGTTCCACCTCCTATTCCAGAGCCATTCTCGGTAGAGCCTCAAACTTAGGGTTTGACCCCAAGTACCAAGTACTACTCCAATCACTACGGAGCCTACGCCAGCTATTGAGATTGAGTCTATGTCATCCTCTTGCACTCTAGCACTAGCAACATCCATATTATATGTTAATTCTATCATTTCTACAGTTGCTTTTCAGGCACTGGTGCATAGGGTGGCTACAGCAGATTCCAGGCTACAGGTTTTAGCAGCTCAGGTCAGACCATGGGTCAGCCAGACCATACGAGACTCCAAGGAGAGGGTAAAGGCATTCGCATGTGCATTGGTAGATGAGAGATTTAGGGTGATAGATGTCAGAGTAGATGTATTTGTGGCTAGAGTCCATTGAAGGCTTGAGGGTCCTCGGCCTGCTGACACGAGTGTAGTGACACAGGAGTTAGCCAAATTTAAGGCCGACTTATTGTAGATGTTAGCAGCCCCTATTGTAATCCCAGAGGTGGCACAGGCAGGTGATGAGTTATTTGATTAGTTAGTTGATCGCCTGCATACCCATAGGAAGAGGCCCCTCAAGTATGATGACCAGAGATGAGCTAGAAGAGGCCTAGACCTGATGAGCCAGTAGCACCGAAGGAAGATGTGATACCAGAGGAGGTAGTGCAGGATTCGATACTGTTGGCTACAAATTGAGGGTGGCTACAAATTGTGGCCCTGGTTTGGGGAATAGATATTATGTACATCACCTCAGGCTAAAAGCCTAAGTTGAGGGTGGCTCTTATTGTGGTAAAATAATAACAATGAGGTGGTTAGTTGGGAAATGAAGAAAGAAATGAAAAATCATGAGCCTAAGGAGGATAAAGAGATTAAAAGTGCCTTGAATTGAGAAAAATTAGCAAGAAATGAGTTCAGAAATAAGGCACAACTGAAAACAGAAAGAAAGCACCTGGGGAAAGCTTGAAACCGGAGAATAAGGGTGGATTTAGTGAAAATAGTTTGGTTATGAAGAAAAAAGGGGTTGGTAAATAAGGTTCAAGGGTAGCTTTTAGTCACTACTTTCCTAAAATGCCATACCAAAGCCCCTTGAACCTAAGTTATAAGCCATTAAGTCCTAAAGTGATCCAAATTCACTTTGTCACCAAGCCGGATCTCAATGAATAATCACTACCAATAGCGACTCCTGCACTACCATCTCGGGTATGAGCTCCTCTTCTGGTATCGACCTCTTCTGATTTGGCTTTGGATCATCATCATGCTTAAGGGGCCTCTTTCCACAGACGTCTGGATAGTCGTCTAGCCACTTGAATGCCTCATCGCCCGCTGGTGCCACCTCCAGGACTATAACAGGAGCTGCCAACATCTACAATAAGTCAGCCTTAAACTTGGTCAACTCCTCAGTCTTAGTGTTTGTGTCAGTAGGCCGAGCTCCCTCAAGTCTCTACTAAACTCTCGCCTCAAAGATATCTACTTGGGCATCCACCGCTCTAACTCTCTCATCTACCAAATCATGGGTGAATGTCTTGATCCCCTCCTTGAAGTCCTGTATGGTCTGGTCAACCCAAGGTCTGACCCGTGTAGATAGAGCCTGAAGTCTGGACTATGCCATAGCTACCCTGTGTAATAATGCCTGAAGAGCAAGAACATAAGTAAGAGAATCAACTTGTAATGAAGCTCCTGCTGGTGCCAGAGTACTGGAGGATGGTGTGGACTCGATCTCCACAGCCAATGTAGGCTCTGTAGCAACTGAAGTAGTACCGATAGCAGCTGGAGATGCACTCTGAGTCAGAGGCTCCACTGGGAATGGCTCTGAAATAGGAGAAGCTGCTCATGGTAAGGCTACAGGGTTCTCATCAGCCTTTATTAGGCTGGGATCCATGGTGCGTATAGCCTCTATATGCTGGTCCCGATGGAGGTCAATAGGAACACCTGCTACACTACACAACTGATGAATCAAAATAGGAAATAGCAGTGAGGTGTTCGTCTAGACAGCTGCCTCATATATATGCTCTGAGATGATCCGGGCCCAGTCTATCTCATAAATAGCTAAGATGCTAGCTAATAATACGACCCGCTCCAAAGTGATCACATTATCCTTGAAAGTGGGTCAGATTTGCCAATGGATAATGGACCACCAAAACTTGGCCTGGAATGAGATCGACTATGAGTCATAGGATGTCCTACGGGTCATAGGTCCCAGTCTCATAGCAGACCAACACTTGTAAAAGTCCATACCTAAATTAGGTTAGGGATCAGCGTGGTTTGTAACCCACGTTGGCTCAAAGCCCTCCTCACAAATCTAGCTTGCAATCCATCATAGAAGCTCTGTCCTGGCCGTGATGTCTTTCCCAGTTACCGCTATCCTCATCTTGTTAATTCGCCCATCATATTCTAAAGTAGACTGAGTCACTCTATAATTGGGTCTAAACTGGATTCGTCAAATAGTCTCCTCCAAAATAGAAACTCTCCTCAGACTGGTACCACCCATAACCTCGACTGGTCCATTAGTTTTTTGTTCTTTAGTAGCTCTCAGCAGAGTGTAGCAAGATATGCTGCATAGAACTCACTGACTACGAAGGGGGCGTATTTTCCTAGCTGTTGTGTGGTCCCTTGTAGCCCATGTCTATCTAACTCTGCATCCAACCCAGGCACTTTATCTAACCCATAGTCATTCAGTCTTGATTCGTTGTTAAATTGCCACACCGATTTTCCCTGTCCCTTGGGTTCTAAATCCTAATCATATATCTTCTTCATCCCTGGGACACACCATCTGGGATCGGCGAAGGGTTGAGACTAGATTTTTTCTTGTTAGGTATGGGAGGTGCTCTCAGACTCCCATTTTGACACAGTATGTAAGGGGGTCATATATGGAAGGCTGCTATTCGATCCATCCCCGTTACCCTGTTGTTCCTTCTCTTTAGACTGGGAGGAACTGCTAACATCCATGGGAGTCTATGCTGCAAGTGCCCGAGTCTAGGGTCTATTGGTTTTAGGGTCTATCCTGACTCTGTGGACTTCCGCAGAGCCCTCTAAATGCTCAATCTTGGAGGACTCGTCAATCAACCTCCATTGGAAAGTTTGAATTGCACGTTTGTACTTTGGAGGCATTTTATCTGCAAACCAACCATATAATAACATATAAGTTTCAATATGTTTGATCTAATAAATCACATAACAAAGAATAATAAATATAAATGCTAAAGCATAGAAACAAAAAAAATAGAAGAAAGATCACTGAAACATTTGCAGGTTTACAAGTCTGCAGGTACGAGTACAGTTACGACTCCTGGGATGCCCAACGAGTCATACACTGGCCTCATAGTAATAAAATGACTTACAAAAATGCAATTTGACCTCAGATACGAGAGGCAGTTATGACTCGTAGAGGAGCCTATGAGTCGTAGTCTGTCCTTGTACCAAATTTTAGAGACCTTTTTAAGAACTGAGTCAAGATTATAAGACCCTCCCTACGAGTCATAATAGGTATTACGAGTCATATGTGAGTCTCGTATGGGAAATATGAAGAAACCACAGGTGATTGATGCTTGCTATGAGGGACCACTACGACTCATAGGGGAGCCTACGAGTCATAGGAGTGCCTCGTAGCTAAAATAGAAGGCACCAGTAGTGCCTATCATTTTCCCCTAACAAGGACAAACAAAGAGCACCAATCAAAATATTTTAGCACATAAGCGTAATAAAAAATACTTGGAACCCAAGCAATCCCATAATGATAACAGAAAGTTAAAACAACCATCATCCCTAAGAATCAAAATCATTTTAACAGTACATCAAGCACACCAAAAACAAAATACTTTCCAAGATCAAACTTGATATCAGCAAGAATTCTATAAAGATACAAATACCATTTAGACCATTTCAATCTAGTCCACCATGTTAGGACATATGAAACACACCCTAGATTTCATGTTTAGATCAAAAATCACCACATAGCATGATCATACATGGTTAAACTAAGCCTATATTAATCTAAGTAATAGGTTCACCATAAAAGATTGCTAAATTTAACCCACGAGGCTTACTGAGTAATCGGAGAATTTAACCAAAGCAAAGAGAACAAAAACTACACTGAAACCCTAGAAAGTAGTGACCTTACCAGAATCCTTGCTAGAAAATGACGTGGGTAGCTGGAATTTTGGTCGGAAAAGAGGAATATAGGATGGGTTTGGAGGTTTTCGGTAGCTTAGGGTTGAGGGAAATGAAGAATTGGGGTCAAACTCTATTTTGACCCCTATTTAATGGAAATCAGGTTAGATATTAAAAAGCTGCAGGTTGGGGCTATGAGACCCCGACTATGAGTCATAGGATGTCCTACGGGTCATAGGTCCCAGTCTCATAGCAGACCAACACTTGTAAAAGTCCATACCTAAATTAGGTTAGATATTAAAAAGCTACAGGTTGGGGCTATGAGACCCCAACTATGAGTCATAGGATATCCTACGGGTCGTAGGTCCCAGTCTCATAGCAGACCAACACTTGTAAAAGTCCATACCTGGGAACTACGAACCTCACTTATGACTCGTAAGAGACCCTACGAATCATAAGGTTGGCTCATAGTGTATGTACTAACATTTGATGCTTATTGATTCCTTCTACGAGGCATGACTATGAATCATTATGATGAATACGACTCATAGATTTGCTCGTAGAGGTTGCTCCAAGTGCCATTTTCTCACTTTTTCAACTCTTTGATTTCCACCTTTAAACCAAGTCTCAAAACACAACAATTTTCAAAAATATTACAACTGCATCAATGTTTTTCAACTAAAAACACACTCACATCAATATGAGTATAGAGGCAAGCCTATAGTGTTAGTCATTTTGCATGAATTTCATTTGTGAAAGTGAGAATGCTTCCTCAATCCCTGAATTCTAAGTGCTTTTTTTAGTGTGTAAGAGGGACTTCTTTTCTCTGAGGGCATTTGTACTACTTGATTAGCATATGGCTATACTAGTGATTGTGAATGGTTGATGCTCTTTAGCTTATCATAGTTAGGGTGCTAGATTCATCATCATGTTTTTGTTGTGCTTAGTAGCTTTACAATTTGAATTTCAAAATGATAGTTGGGTACCTAGATTAGAGTGAATGATGTTTATGCCAATGGTATAGCTGCTATGTATTTCTCATTGTCTGCATAGATTGAGTCATCATTTGAGGACAAGCAATAATTCTAAGTTGAGGGTGTTGATGTGTTGTCAAAATACAACACATTTGATGCCTAATACAAGGAATATTATGAGTTCTTAATGTGACTTTTTATGATTTTTATGTGTTTTTGTGTTGTTCTTGCAGAAAAATTAGGTTGGCATGATTTTGGAAGAAAAATGTAGATATTATTGAAGCATAGGACATATGAGTTCACTTATGAGTTGTAGCCCAAGCTACGAGCCATAGGATGTTATCGTAGCAAGAAATAGAGATCAAAAATTAGAAATCTACAAAGTGGAAGTCAACCCTACGAGGCCACCCTATAAGTCATAGGTCTCACGACGATTCGTGTAGGTGTACTCGTAGCAAGAAATAGAGAGCCCAAACTTTGGATCACAAACTGAAGGCCTAAATTACAAAGGTAGCATACGAGTCATATCCAAAATAATGACTCGTACCAGTGGGTCATACCAGTTGAGTCCAAGATGCTAAGAACCTAATACGATACCCTGATTATGACTCGTAGGTCACCCTATGAGTCGTACTTGTGAGGCGTACCAGTTGCTAGCTATCTTTTCTATGTAATTTCTAGGGTTAAACTTGTAACTACTATAAATATTTTAAGTTAGGTTTTATTTGACAGATCCCAGCTTTTAGACATTGAAAGTGCCTTTGAATATTCTCTTAAGAATATTTTAGGGTTTTAGCAAAGTCTTTCATTTTTCTCTTGGAAAACCCGCTTTTGGGGGATTGCAAATCTTTCTTTGTACTCATTGTCAATCTATCAAGCTTTTGGTTTGCAACTTGTGGTGTCTTCACTCTTCATTGCTTTGGGTAAAATTCTCAACTATGTCTTGACTTTGAATTTTGGTTTTTCCTTAGCCATGAGTAGCTAAGCACCAACAACTTGGGGTTATGGGAACCATGGGTGGTTGACTTGAGATGACCTAGGTGTGTGCATTTCTATGATTAGTGTTTTGAATGTATTGTCTATTTCCCTTCATTATGATTGTTGTTTGGTGGTGGCCTACACCAAACGCCGCCTACTATCATGATCTCGACCAAGGTAGTGACGAATAGAAAAAGGGATGTAGATGACAGGATTCGATTGATGTGTTCTCATTTAATCAACTAGAATTACCTAAATTACTATCCTGTATGTAAATCTCTAATTGTAGTTATGTTATCTAGGTTAATCGAGTCAATGAACCATGGGAAACACAATTCCCAAGTTGTCCTTGAATTTGAGTGTCTTCTCACATCGTAGTATAGTATTAATTTATTTTTGTTCTTGAATCACAAAAATCCCCCCCCCCCTTTTAGAGGTTTTAGTTATAGATACTTGAAATGATTGGTAGTGAAGTCTTGCAGTTAAACCTTGTATTCCTTGTGGATTCTATCCTAACCTTCGATTAGGTTAATTATTGACAGCGACCGCTTTCTTTTTGGAGTGTAAACATCATCAAAAAATTATGGCACCGTTGTCGGGGAATACAACTAGGTTTTTACTTGAATTCACTATTAGTTAGTTCTAGTATTAATTTCTAGACTCTGTTATATTTTACTTTTGTTTTTGTTATTTGATTTTACTTGCAGGGTGTACTACATTATATGCCCAACACAAAGAGCCAAGGCAATCCCTTAGCTCCGATCAATTGGAGATCCATCGACTCTTTAGAAAAATGGCTCAAGTAAATGAGGATATCGCGATTGAGGAAGAGATGAATATGAATGATGATATGGGAAGAGAGGAGAATCCACCACCAAAGGATAACAGGCAACAACTTAAGAACTTCAATAAAAACGCTTATGGATGGAATTAGTATCGTTTGAACCCCATGGCCATGGATGTTACTGGTGCTATAGTGTTGCCTCCACTACCAGCAGACGCTAAATTCTCGGTCTTTAGTGGATTACTTCAAATGCTCCAAAACTATGGGTTATTCACATGGCTACCTTCAGAGGATCCCCATTATCATCTCCATAATGTGGTTTTTGTTTGCAAGAGTGTCATGGAGACACAAAATCTTTCTTTGATGCTATTGGTTTGTGGATTTTTCCATTGTCACTAACTGGGAATGCAGTTATATGGTGTCTAAGCTTCCTCCAGGGATAATAACAAGTTGGGAAGAACTTTCGAGAGTATTTCTTGAAAGATATTTCCCAAAATCTAAGAAGTTAAAGCTCAAATATCAAATAAACAACTTTGAGAAATTGTCGGGTGACTCTATTAGCACAACATGGGAGAGATTTACCAAATGCTTGAGGATGGTCCCTGATCAAAATGATGATGCCTTGGTTGAGATTTTCTATCGGTCCCTTGATGAGAATAGTCAAGCTTGAGCCAACACAATCATGGGAGGCATGTTTCTTGATCAACCTTTTACATTGATAGCCACAAGGATGGAGCAAGTGGTTAAAACCAGTAGAGCATGGGGTCACTGAGAGCGAGGTACAATGAAAACTTCTTATGCGGTCAATACCAACAATGAGCAAGTAAAGGTCAATGAAGAGTATCAAAGTGGTCACTCACCAACCTCCTAAGGCTCTCGTATATGAAGATCCATTCTTTGATGAAGATGTTTTTTTCATAAGTAATCAAGCGATGGGTTTCCGGAATAACCCCCAAGGGTTCAACTCGAACTATTGGTGGCAAGATTTCAAGAATCAAGGTCAGAACTACAACTGTGATGGTGCATATAGAGATAATAGAGGTGGTTACTATGAAAGAGAGAGAATGTCATATGCCAAATGGGGTAGAAGGGATGGTTATAGAAATGATCCTTTTGTGCCGCCTCACAACCGTGATGCCGTGGCAAGCACTTCTAGGCTTAAAGAGATGTTTGACAAGTTATTGAAGAGAGCTGACCACCCAGATGAGACCTTGAAGGGAATAAAAGCAAATATTTCAAGTATTAACCAAAAAATAGAGTCTAACTCGGTGGCGATTAAGCAACTAGAATAATAATTTGGGCATGTTTCTTTGCAATTGAACCAATGTCAAAAGGGCACCTTACCAAGCAATACGGTTCAAAATCCTAAAAATGAAGGGCACTATATAGCAGTCATGACTCGGAGTGGCAAAAGCACTATAGATCCCCTTGTACTGGTGATTGTGGATGAAGTTGGTGAGAAGGTCTTGGTGGTGAAGTTGTGGTTGAGAGAGAAGGTCTGGAGATTGTTGGGATGCAAAGAGAAGAGGTAAGGAAGCACGAAAAAATAAATTCAATTCCAAAGCCTCCTCCTCTTTTCTCTCAAAGGCTTAAGAAAAAGGAAGAGGAGGGTAAATTCAAACACTTTCTTTCGATATTGAAGCAACTTTCCATCAACATATTCCTCTTATAAGCCTTGGAGAAAATGCCCGGGTACACCAAGTATATGAAAGATTTGGTGACAAAGAAGCACACTTTGAGCCAAGAGCTCTCACAAGAGCTCCAACAATACAGTGCGATCATGATCAAATGCCTTGTTCAAAAATGAGAGGACCCCAGTGCATCCACTATCCCTTGCACTATCGGTGTTGTTAAATTTTCAAGAGCATTGTGCAATTTAGGAGTAAGCATCAATCTAATGCATGTTGCTATATTCAAAAAGGTTAGTCTTAGCACTCCTACCCCAATGAGAATGTGGCTGCTCATAGCAGATCAAACTATTAAAAAGCCAGAGGGAATACTTCTTGATTTGCTTGTTAAGATTGATAAATTCATCTTTCCCACGGACTTTGTGATCCTTGATTGTGAAGTCAATTTTGAGGTGCCCATTATTTTGGGAAGGCCTTTTCTAGCCACTGGAAGAGCCCTAGTGGATATGAATTCAGGTCAACTTCGATTCAGGGTCAATGATGCAGAGGTCGTATTTGAAATCTAACAATCCATGAAACACCCGGATGAGTTTAAGAGTAAAGTGTGGACCTTTGATGATTGTTGATAAAGGACAATGACAATGTCGAGCCAAGACATTAAACAAGGTGTTTCTTAGGAGGCAACCCAAGAATCTTTGATAATTGTTTGTCTATTTTAAGTGTATTTGGTTTTTGACGTTTTAGGTAGTAGGGTGTTTGTTGTTTTAAGTTCAAAGACCTTGATGCAGTTGTAATAGTTTGAAGATTGTTGTGTTTTAAGATTTGGTATGCAGGTGGAAAGTGAAGAATTGAAGATATAAGAGAATAGCATTTGGAGCATCCTCTACAAGCAGGCCTACGAGTTGTAGTCACCACTATGACTCATAGTCATGCCTCATAGACAAAAATAGTGAGCATTAAAAGTTAGTATACATACTACAAGATAACCTTACGATTCATAGGGTCCCTTATGAGTCGTAAGTGCAGTTCGTAGTGCCCAAGTATGCATTTTAAATTTCTACAAGTGTTGGGTTTGCTATGAGATCGAGAACTATGAGTCGTATGACACACTATGACTTATATTCAGGGTCTTGTATCCCCAATCTGCAGCTTTTAAAAAATAGATGACCCAGTTTAATAAAAAGGGGTCAAAATAAAATTTAACCCCTAAAATCATTTCTTGAACTCTAGAAGCCGCCATTTCCCTGAACCCACTCTGTATTTCACTATTTCAATCACAATCTTGGTTACCCATATCACTTTCTGATAAAACTCCGATCCCGACACCATTTCATAGGGTTTCAATGTGTTTTCCTATCTACTTTGCATTGGTTTAATTCTTCTACCATTTGGTAAGCTTCGTGGTTAACTTTAACGTACTACTGTGGTGAGTTTTAGTCTTTAAATGATTTTATACTTGGTTTAATCATGAAGATTCTTGGTCATGTGAGGGTACTCTGGTGTAGACATAAAAACTAGGGTTGAATGCTTTAAAAAGTGTTGCTATGAATTGAAGCTTGTCCGAAATTCTTGTGTGGGTGGTTGTAGATGTGAAAATAATTGGTCCCTTGAAAGTAGTGCATAGTTGTTGCTCGACTTTGTGAGAATTATTCTCGGAATGGGAATTTAGAAGGTGTATGTGTGTTTCAATATGCCACAGTTTGTTAACTTTATTTGAGCATGTATGAATTCTAATTACATCACTATGGAATATTTTGTTGATGACAAGTGTGAGTGTGGAAATGAAATTGCCCTCGGTGTTGCTTGATGTAATGTGGGATTAACTTTGATTTTTAGGGGTAATGGCTGTTATAACTACCTGATATTGTACTAAGTTTAACTGTGTGTCGACTATAATTTATTGCTTGGGTACTTGTCAATGCTTAGTTGTTGTTTGGGTGTTTGTGGCTTGTGGAAATGTAGTAGGCATTACAGGTGCCTTCTATTTCAACTACGAGGCCCCTCTACGACTTATACATCATCCTACAAGTCTTAGGGGCCCCTTATAGTAGGCACTAGTCACCTGTGGTTACTTCACATTTCTCCTACGAGACCCAACTATGACTCGTAGCACCAGCTACAGCTTGTAGTAGTGGTTTGGTAAGTCTAACTGGGATTTCAAAAATGCCTCTGGAATGAGGTAAGAGGCTAGACTATGACTCATAGGCCACCCTACAAGTTGTAATTGCAGCTCGTATCTGATGTCAGATTGCAGTTTTCTCAGAAACCTTGGTACTACGAGGTTAGAGAATGACTCATAAGATATCCTATGAATTGTACCTGCACCGCACAGCTGCAGACCTGCAACTGTATCAGTGATTTTCAATACTTGAATTATGTTTGTTTCTTGTTCTTTGTCCTGTGATTTGTTTAATCAAACATCTTGATGCTAACATATTTCATATGGTTAGTTTGCAGATATAATGCCTCTAAAGGATAAATGCACAATCCAATCATTTCAACAAGTTGACGAGTCCTCCGAGACCGAGAGATCTGAGGGCTCTGTAGAGCTTCACATGGTCAGGATATACCCCATGGAAAATGTACCTTGGACCCGGGCGCATAAAGCTCACGCACCCATGGAAGTCAGTAGTTCCTCTAAGTCTGAAGAGGAGGAACAGGAGGGGGATAGAGACGGGTCTGGGAGTATCTTACCACAGATGACCCTTACACACTCGGGGTTAGAGTCAAAGTCTGAGAACACCTAACAGGCCCAGTAGGAGGAAGTACAATCATAGCCCCTAGCCAACTGCAGATGGTGCATTACAGGAATGAAGGAGATATAAGATCAAGGGCTAGAGCCAAAGGGTCAGGGCAAACTAGTTCGACAATTCCATGAGGAGTCTAGGCTGAATGCATTTGCATGAGGAGTGGGGTTTGATTTTTTGATGATATTCACACTCCAATAAAAGGGCAGTCGCTGTCAGCAATTAACCTAATCGAAGGTTAGGGTCGAATTCACAGGGAATACAGGGCTTGACTACAAGACTTCACTACCAATCATTTCAAGTATCTATAACTAGAATCTCTAAATGGGGGGTTTTCTATGATTCAAGAATAAAAGCAAAAACAAACACTACACTACGATGCGAGAAAATACTCAATTTTAGTGACAACTTAGGAATTGCGTTCACCATAGTTTGTTGACTCAATTAACCTAGATAACATAATTGCAATTAGAGATCGACAACTTAGGAATTGTGTTCTCCATAGTTCGTTGACTCAATTACCCTAGGTAACATAACCATAATTGAAGATTAGCATGCAGGACGGTAACTTAGGTTCTTCTAACCCTCTTGTGAAGGTGAAGGTCGAATTTCACCATGGCACTTGGTCCGCTAATATGGTGTGCCAATTAACCATTACCTATTGTCCTAGTTAACCTCCCCTTGGTCAGGTTTGGTTGATTAGATTTGACTTACCAGGTGTCCCTCTCAAAAGGGAGGTAGACTGTGGCATAGATCTTCTACTCGATACTGTTGATTAGAGGAGAACACATCAACCGAATCCTGTCATCTACTTCCCTTTTCCTATTCGTCACTACCTTGGTCGGGATAGTGATAGTAGGTAGGGTTTGGTACTGGCCTCCATCAAACAACAATTAAAATGAAGGGAAATAGTTGGTCTGAATCGTGATAGTAGGCAGTGTTTGGTGTTGGTCACCACTAGAAAACATTAATCATGAAGAAACATAAACAATACATGCAAAACCCTAATCATAAATATGCACAAAACCTAGCTCATCTCAAGTCAACTACCCATGGTTCCCACAACCCAAGTTGTGGGTGCTTAGCTACTCATGGCTAAGGCAAAATCAACAAAAATGCAAAAACAGGACATAGTTAAGAGTTTTACACAAAGTAATGAAGTTGAAAGCACAACAAGTTGCAATCCACAAGCTTGATATATTAAATTTGAATACAATATGAGATTTGCACTCCCCAAAAATGGGTTTTCCAAGAGAAAAATGAAAGACTTTGCTAAAACCCTAAAATATTTTTGAGAGAATATTCAAAGGCACCTTCAATGTCTAAAAGCTTGGATCTCTCAAATAAAACCCTAACTTAAAGTATTTATAGTAGTTACAAGTTTAACTCTAAATATTACACAGAAAAGACAGCAAACAGTTGGTATGCCTCACAGATACGACTTATAGGGTGACCTACGAGTCGTAATCGGGGTCTCGTATTATGTTCTTGGCATCTTGGACTCAACTTCTATGACGCACTAGTATGAGTCATTGCTTTGGCTATGACTCATGTGCTCCTCTCGTAGTCTAGGCCTTCAATTTTTGATTCAAAGTTTAGGCTCTCTATTTTCTGCTACAGGTACAGCTATACGATTCGTAGTGAGACTTACAACTCGTAGGATGGCCTCATAGGGTTGACCTCCACTTAGCAGATTTCTGATTTTTTATCTCTATTTCTTGCTACAATAACACCCTATGACTCGTAGATTGGGCTACCACTCGTTGGTGAACTCGTATGTCCTATGCTTCAGTAAAATCTGCAATTTTCTTCCAAAATCATGTCAACCTAACTTTTCTGCAAGAACAAAATAAAAATACATAAAACTCATAAAATATTGCATTAAGAACTCACAAAATCCCTTGTTTTAGGCATCAAAAGTGTTGTAATTTGATAGCACATCACTAACCTTGTGATAAAAGTGTGCCAAGAGGGAGCGAGCTAATTGTGAGCTTGGTTGCAATAGATTCGAGAACTTGCCTGGTATGTAGAGTAGACTTGGTAGGAGCCAAAACTAGAGGAGAGGATATAGGCATTTCTTTGATAGACAAAAATGACCCTAGTTATCCCTTTTTGAGCCTTAGCCTATTCTTTGATTAACCACAATTAAAGCCAACCCCTTTTTCTTTGATAGAGTATCTGTATTTGATCCTAATTCCCTAGCGCTTTGGCCTGGTGAATCAGAGGAGAGGGAACTTGAGTGGACACCCTAGGACTAAGATGTAGTAGAGTGTAAAAAAAAGGAGTAGTGTCGAGCAAACAATGATGGTCCGCAATGCCTTCGCATTGCGAATCAATCGCGGATGCACACAGGTTCAAAAAAATTATTTTTTTCTTATCAGTTTTCTTTTTAGGGTGTCTACGTATTTGTAGTGGGTTTATTTTGTAATTCGATGTAAGTAAATAAGAGTACATATTGCATGAGTTAAAGGAGGGTAACAAGGGTTGTTGAATTAAGAAAGCATGAAAATACGTTAAGTGTGTGCTACCAACATCCACAATGGATCCCACTTACCCGCAGCTTACATTACAGCTAGACAAAGAACTATGTGATCCTCTAAGGAAAATTCCAACTAGGTCTAATCTTACATTAAGGGCAAGCCTATAGAATATAGAAGTAATTTGAGGAATCTTTTCGGAGAGTGAGAGTTGTTTATGTACCCATTCTTAATCTTCTATTAAATTCTTAGTGGTGTGCATGGGTAACTCTTCTTGGTGAGGGCACATGATCATTCAAGGTCAACAATTGGATTGTCACGCCCAAAGTCACGTTAAGGAGGATTGGCACTCATTGCCAATAAGTCTAGGGAGAACCAACCTATATCCATGTGCTTTCTATACATATTATAAGGGATTTCTTCATTCAACATGCTTCCAAGAAAGTAAACGGTAATAACAAACCAAAAGGAAATGCATATGACAAGGCCGTTGCTTTACTAGTTCATAATTTCCAACTTCCAAAAATTCCACTTTTGGTCCCAAACTTTTCCTAGTTGTTCCAATGAAGGACATACGGGTTCTAACACTAGTTCATTGGGGCCACGTTGCCTAAAGTATAAGACATGACCACACTTTAATTTACATAGTCTACAAAGCCTCTAAATAAAGAAAGATATCTAATAAGGGGCGAGACAGGCCTCGCCTAGACTAATTGTACAACACAAAAATATAAGCTCTAGACACGCAAAGCTCCGAAGCAACTTGGAGCTTAGTAACCATAGCTGGATATCCTGTACTCCTACTGGGGAGATCTACTAACACTTGTAGCTGCAGTATGAAATGCAGGTCCCCTATAAGGGATGTCAATATGTAGATGAAGTAATAACTCAAATGAAACTATGTACTAATATAGGATAAGAGACCACCTTTAGTTATACTGTGGGATCATGCACTTTATGTTCTTTTTAGTACTTTACCTTTACTGTATAATCTATGCATAATATGTAATACAATGACCAACTGATCAGTGGTAAATCTATCTCAGGATCAGCCCTGGCTAGGCTTTTCCTTAACCCCTTGGGCTACCTCCCGATAGGATCTACCCTGGCTAGGTGATTCTTCCACCCCTCAGGTTACCACCCATCAATAAGC
>DF360150.1:8690-64032 GCA_000787875.1 Solanum virginianum | reverse complement strand
GATCGATTTTGCAGAGTCCCGAGATTATACATGAAAACATCATTAAGAGTGAGATATGAGACTTCTTTCTGTGAGGGCACATGCATTGCATTGTTAGCATTAGACTTATTCAGTGATTTTCGCTTGTTGATAGTACCTCACTTGTCATAGTAGTATTGTTACATGTATTAGTCTATGTTGTTTTGCTGGATAGCTATCTGATTGTGTTTTGAAAAGTGATATGGGTATCTATGTTTAAGTTTGATGTGATATATTCCATTAGGTTGAGATCTGTGTATTACTGTGCTGCTTACATAGATTGAGTGTGTCGCTTGAGGACAAGCAACAATTTTATGTTGGAGGTGTTGATGTGCTATTAAGATACAAAACTTTTGATGCTTAAAACTTGAAATTTTGTATGTTCTTAATGTGATGTTAGTGGGTTTTATGTTTTTTTATGTTTGGTTTGCAGGATTTCAGGGTTGGCATTGACTTGGAAAGAATTTGCAGAAGTCACTGATTTTGAGGATGTACGAGTCCCTTTATAGGATGTAGAGCATTCTACGGGCTATGAAGGAGGTTTCATGTACAATTCTAGTAAGGGGCAGATTTTTTGAAGTTTGTTCTATGAACATGCAGCTGGGTCATGATCCATTTTACAAGTCGTAGATCAAGTCTCGTGCCCTGAGGATCAGAGAAGGAGGACTTTCTAATGTTTTGTCAGATGAAACCCCCTACAAGCCATAGAACACTTTACAGGCCATAGAGAGGTATCGTAGAACACAAGTCTAGTTTTGCAACAACATAGTACGAAAGCTCGATTGCGGACCGTGGAACATAATATGGCTCGTAAAGCATCTCATGAGGCTGCCAACCAAGTCATCCTATTTTGTTTGGGACTAGTATTTTAAATATTATAAATAGATATTTAGGATATTCTTCTTGGTGAGTTTGAATAGTTAACAGAAAAATAGTAAGGCAGAGTAGAGAAAGCATTGGGAAGTTTTGAGAAATACTTGTACACTTTGCTTTGATCTTCTAATTACTATCTTGTGATTCGCATTGAAGCCCCAGTGCAAATAAAAAAAAACTTGTACTCTTCGATTTGATCTTCTAATTATCATCTTGTGATTCGCATTGAAGCTTGGATTTATTTGTGCTTAATTCAATTGTGTAAGTGCTCTATTATATTATTCAAATTCATAAGTCTTGTATTTAGACAAATCATGAGTAGCTAAATTCACAACTAGGGTTGTGGAAACCATGAAGAACTAACAAGATAAAATTGAATAATTCATAATTCTTGAAAAGTGTGCATGCATGTATTAATTAACTCTCTTTGTTTTGCATGTTTTCTAACTATGGAAAACATTAGAACCCACAGGTTGTTATTGACTGGACCAAGGTAGTAATGAATAGGAAAAGAGATTAATTAACAGGATTCGATTGATGTGTTTTCGTCTAATGAACCAAACTAGGCCAAGGGGATGTTGTACTAGGACAATAGGTAAGGGTTAGTAATGTCACATACTGGAGATGGACAAAGTCACATAGTGAAACTTTCCTTTCACCTAGGCCAAAGGTTTTGGTGAACTTAACTTACCATCCTCCATGCTACGCAATAGAAAATAAATCAGGTTATCTGGTGATACTAAGTTAGGGAATCATGGGGAACACAATACCCTAGTATCTCTCCATGTTGGTTTAAATGCTTGTGTTAGTTAGGATTACATTTTACTTGTTATTATCAAACCCCACCCCACTCCCCTTTTAGGGAGACAAGTTGGTTAATAACTCAAATTACATCAACTGAATTCTTCTAAGTCTACAGTATTCCCTTGGGTTCAACCTTAACCTAGGTTAAGTTCTATTTATTAACAACAACCGTTTTATCCTCAAAAAGAAAGTGTAACATAGGTGACATCACTCTTTGTGGAGGCATATTTTGTAATGTAGCAAGGAAACTATTAATATAAGAAAACCATAATATACGGTCTAAAGCTGAAATAAGACATGAAAAAGTAAGACAATTCCTAGAATGTCATCATAGCCTCCCACTTATAGGCATGGTGCACTTCACACCTCTGAATAGGACTCTAATAGATGTAGCATGTTAGAATTGGAGGATCATTTACAAACCTAGTACTCTAATACCAAGCTTGTCACGATCCAGACATAAGGTCTAGGAGTGACATGGTGAATGGAAACTCAAGAGTCCCCAAATAAGCCTCAAAGTATCTATATTCACATCATTGGTTTGGAAGCATATAAAAGATAGTAAACATAGAGTTCTAAGGGATGGGAAAATAGGAGTCACGCTATGGGGATATCATAAGGAAAGCGATTAACATGGTTCCACATAACATATAGCACATACAGACTAAGAGGCGGGCAAGTATGACTCAGATCTATGGGGGTAATTCGGCACTTAGAATCTTTCACATTATAACATAAAAGCATATCATAATACTCATAGTCAATCCATATAATGATATCCAATAGAAATCCATATCCATAATCATAATCTTCGAATACAACACTTAGCATATAAATGAACAAAAGACAATAAGATGCCCAACAATGCCTCTAGTCATAAGATAGGACGAGGGCCAAAACATATCCCAGGATCACCCTTAAAGTAAATAGCATAAAGAAACCATCATAGGTAGAGGAATGGTGGCTCATCCTTGGAAAATAGGACTCGCCATAACAATTATCTCAAGATTGAATCTAACCATCATACGGTGAATGAAGGTAATCTCCGGTCCCTACATAGTTAGATCATGAAGGCAAAAGTATGTGTTAGTTCATTTGAATGTACTATGTATGCACGAATGCTATGCATATGCACTGATTAAACTTGCATTCAATGTTAGATGACAATAGCATATATATAGAGGTAGGTGGTCTACTTGCCAAAGGTAAACCACACTTCTCCTTACCGTACTCCCATTTTGGAGAAGTGACCTTCCTTATTGGTATCCTATTTTGGATAGGATTTTTACAGTTTTACCACACATGTCAATGTTGTAACTGAACCTTACGGGCCTCCCATTTAAGTGATGGTTACCATATACATATACTGAACCTAGCACATAGTTCAAGAGAAAGGATGAGAACCCTTGGGGATAGCCTGATGCCTCCAATCTCATCGGTGCTAATTCATCATCCCACAAGAATAAATATAAGCATATGTGCTTTCAAAAGAGATGCAAGTCATCTCAAATCATTTCAATGTATACTTGGGCTTAAAAGCCAAACATCATTAATGATGATTCATACTTGGGCTCAAATGTCAAATCACAATCCATATCATATTATCATGAATAGGAAAAGCCCATTCACACTTTCTAATGAGGTATAAACACCCAAAATGCTCAAAGAGCTAATATCATAGATATATATGTGATCACTTTCTTGTCATAACTATAATCTTAGCAAAATCATATACATAAAAATAATTGGGCTTAACTCACTTCATAATTTTTATAAAATCAAGTGCTCATGAATGCATATGCCATGAATGACGTGAAATTAGCATGGGCAATATAGATTCAATCTAAATTCAACAATATAATATGAAATTCAAGTAAATCTATAAGTAAAATCCACATTCAAATCATAATATTGATTACCTATTGCTTAAACCAAACTTTTAAGAGACAATGCATAATCAAATCTTCATAATACTCATGTAATTCATCATATTAGGACATAAATCAAGTTAAAACCAACAATAAAGCATAGCTCATACTTCAATTGTATTTAATAAATAATAATATTCGAAATTCATATTTAAGGTAGCTTAAATTCCATAAACCAAGTGTAAAAAAAGTTTGGATCTTCTTGGTTGAAAGGGACCAGGAATCAATACCACATACCTTAGCTAATTGAGAAGATTCAAGGAGAAATTTGATGAAGAAAAGAGTCTTTCCTTGATTCTCAAGCTTAGTCTTCACAAGAATATTTGAGAGAGTTCTTAAGAGTGAGTTGAAATAATTCTAAGTGTAAGAGTGAATTTGAATAAGGGAAATAGTGTATAGGTCATTTGTATGTCTTTACGTAGCATAGAAAGTCATAAAAGATCCTTAGCAGAAACTATAATTACAAAAATTCCATTAATAAAGCATAGAAAAAATGTTGCCAGGGGTCTCAAGGGAGGGTATATGGTCCGTGTGAAAGTATACGGACCGTATACTTCTTCTGTGATCCAATATTTAGAAAAATTCTTCTTGATGAAGGTCCAAGACAATAATTCCACACTTAGAAAATTTGAACGTTGTCACCCATACGGATGGCTTCATGGTCCGTACCAGGCTATACAGACAATATACTCCTCCGAAGCTTCACTTAGGAAATTCTTATTGATAAACTTCTAAGATAGTGATCCAATACTTAAAAATTTCCACTCCGACACCCATAGAGAGGGCCTCATGGACCATGAAGGACTATACGGACCATGAGAGGGTTTATATGTGAAATTCTTTGGCCAAAATATGGATTTTCAAGGCCAAGGCTACCCATACAGTCCACCACACGGACCGTGAAGCTCACACAGACTGTGTGGGGTCCATGTGTGGTATGCCTTAGTCTCAAACTCCACATTAAAGCCAACACTCCCTATATAAGGCTAAAGGCCACGTCAAGACACCTCCATACAGTCTGTATACTTTCACATGGACCATGGAGGCTTTCCTAAAATATCACCTTGGTCCAAAACTTTAAAGAACTAAATTTCGAAGCTCCATTAAGGTCGTACGAAGTCCAGGTCCTTACAATACAACTTGAGGTATCTGGAATTTCATTCATGGGTCCTCTTCCATCCATGGAGTTCCAATTCAAGCTCACTTTCTTAAGTTTTGGTTTATTATCAAGTTAGGATTTTAATGATTTCTTATAGGTTCTATTTAGTTGTATTGAATTCATCTAAATTGATTTTGGAATGCATAATTTATATATTAAGTCATGATTTTAAAGATGAAATTCATGTACTTATACCATGCAAGTATTTTATGACTGTGCACTATGATTTGAAAAGAAATACGATCTAAAATGCTTTTAACCAAATATCATCGTGGTTTCATGAAATTTAGGTTTACTTCCAATTGATGTATCCTCATAATTATTTTACAAGACTAGGCTACTTTAGATTGAAGTAACCCTTTAATGATATCATGATTTGGTTATGTTCGATTGAAGTAACCCTCAACATGATGTTATGATTTGAAATTTCTACTTATTGAAGTCTTCAGTTCAATTATCTTAAACTACCTTCTTACGAGATCGTGATAAGATTAAAGAGATATTTTTATGATTTGAGATTTTCATCAAATTATGGATATTACTAGATTTTTACCCTTCTTTTAAAAGTTATAATTTATGATTACATATGGATATTCTTGTTGAGAATTTACCTAGCACAAACTAGGCCTAAAATGCAATTACGTAGGTCTTAGAACTACTTGTCACCATAGGATATCCTGATTGAACAAAGTCTAGCTAATGGATCTACCTAAACTCATGATTAAGTTCTTAACTTGCCAAGTACGACAACCTCTTTTGTGGGGAAGGCATTGGACCCCATGTTATAACTCACCTGATTTATGTCAGCTAATGGTATCTTTCACTCAGTTTATGATATGACTTTCAATCATTTGAGTTGACCTTGAATCAGTTATTACAGTTATTTCAAACTATGTTTTACTTGGTCATTTTATTATCAATTTTTAGAAGCATCATGATTATCATTTTATTGCATATTCTTAATCCTCAGTACATTCTACAGTATTGACCACATACTTCTTTTGCCTATACTGCTTCCTAATATAGGTACAAGTTATTTTTATCTACCTCATGGTTAGTACTAGATCATACAGGTGTTGCTTAGCTTGGGTGAGTTCTCATATTCCAAGGACATGCTGCTCATTTAATCTCTCAGACGTTCCTTCATTTTCAGACTTTTAGTTAGCTTGGGTCCATCCTAATAACTCTTCTATGTTTTAGTAGATGCTTTTCAGACGTTTGATCGATATTTATTCTATGTTATCATCTTAGACTTTCTTTATATCATGCTATTATTTATACCATCTACACTTTGGTTCCACTTCTTTATGCTTTCTATTTAATTCAAGATGTTATGTATATCATGTGGTTAGCTTTGGATCCTTTGGGATTTTGAGAAATATATTGTGCCTAAAGTGTAGCTTAGTGTCATGAAAATTGGTTTTCATGCAGTGATTCTTTGGTATCTTGAAGATTAGGGTGAGCTCCTGGCATCTGCAGTTGAAACGCCCCCAAAAAACATGCTTTGGAAATGCCCATAATCTTAATTTCCATATATCTCAAAATCTATATGTGATATCAAAAGTTTGGCTTCATATTTATGATCAGGGGGAAAATTAAGTGGTAAATGGGTATAATCCCAATTTTAGAGGAACCACAGCAAAAAATAATATTTCAAAAATTTTGATTTTTAGTGGCGATCTGGGCCCGAGCCGCAATGCGCCAGGGGAGCGAATCAATGTTAATTCTTCCAAAAAATTTTATTTCGGCCCAAGAACCATGGAATCATAGCCCCATACCCATATATGCATTAAAACATCTATACTTACCCATTTTTCAACTCTATATCACTCAAGACCTTCTCAAACACTTAACCAAATATTTCATCCAAATTCAAGAGTCCCAAGCTTAAAAGTCCAGATGTCAAGAACTCAATTCAAGCTTCAAGTCTCCTTCAAAATTACATCAAAAAAACACAAGTTTGAGGTATATGGGTTTCAACCATTGGGTCCTTTCACCCATGGTGCCCAACCTTCCTATTTTATGAAAATTACATGTTTTCAAGTTGTATTACTTATGGGTATTACCTATTAAGGATTATGACTATAAACTATGTTGGGGTTTATGAAATATTTATTGGAAAAGCATGTCTACCTATTACAAGCTTATACTATGAGATGGTTTGTCTATTGTGACTCTGCATGTTTTGAGCTATGAAACTATGGTCTATTATGAGATTTGATAATGGATTTTATGGTATCTTACATAAGGGTATTACTATGTGTTGGTGGGTTAATTTACATTGAATTTTCTCATATTATTTCACTCTTGAATTGCATGATTTTGAACTAGTATTATACACCCACCAAGTGTTTGATAAAATGTCTTGACAAGGATTCTCAAGTAGCTAATAGTCTATTACATGCTTTATAAGTCAAGTGACTTTATGATAATTAAGGGATTATATGTATGTATTGAACTCACAAAAAGTATCTATAGTATTGCAAGTTGACCACACCTTATCGGAGGGTTACATGCCCGTATTACCATGTTGAGGGGTAGATACCTTGACCACCTTGTCGGGGGGTGACATACCCGTACTACCATGTTATGGGGTAGATACCTACACCACCTTATCGGGGGTGACATTGTCATACTACCATGTTGAGGGGTAGATACCTTGACCACCTAACCGACCGGGTGACATGCATGCCACAAATTCCAAGTAGTAGTTGATTGGTGTATGATTATGGTTTATTCCCACACATGTAATCTATATTTGTAAGTTATATGATTTACAAGCATGTTTTACTTCAAGCATTGATCACGCATGCTATGTTGATATGATACTTATCCATTGCTTATGGCTATGCATTTTGACAATGTTGCCTTATGCCTTGTTGCAATAAATCCCACATACTTAGTACATTCAAACATACTGACGTATACTCTACGCTTACATGATGTTACCATGTAGGAACTGGAGCACCTATCGATCATCCTCCATGTGGCTTGTTTTGGTATTTTGGATGACAAGCTTTGGTGAGTCCTCTAACTATACTACTCTTACTTTTGATGTCTCATTATGTTGAATATTTGATACCATGAGGGTATATAAATTTATTTGGCCCCCGGTCCAATCTATGTTTATATGTGTTGTTGGAATAATTGATGTACTTATGCTTTGAGCTTTGACTCTTTTATGCTATATAAATATCAAGACTTCTGTTAGTCTAATTTCCCTTACTTATATTTCTTGTTGTTCTTTATTTTGCTTACGTGACCAAGGATGTGTATGATATGCTAAGAGGTTTGTTTGGGGACCCTTCAAGTTCTCATTTTCCGCGTCACGTCTAGGCCCTAGGCTTAGGTCATGATAAACTTTGTATCGGAGCACTAGGTTGTTAATGGTCCTCAAAATCCAACACACTGCATCGATTAGAATATTATTCATGGTTGTGAAGTGCACCACAGCTATGAGGGAGAGGCTATAAGGCATTTTAGGAAATATTTCCTTTCTTCATGATGTATGTCATGCTTTAGAATTAAGGTAAGGCTTTTCCTCTTATGAATGTTCTTTGCAATTCTAGATAATGCCTATTCCAAGAGGAAGACTAAAGAGAGTCTGTTCACCCGAGGAACAACTGGCTCCTCCCACTCCTCAAGCTCCGCAAGATGGGGGAGTGGCCCGTGATGAGTTCTGAGATGTAATCACCATGTTGGCTCGTGCTATGACCAACCAAATCAAGCAAGGGGACCAAGCTTCTCATGCTCCTACTCCAGTCTCAAGAGTGAGGGATTTTACAAGGATGAATCTATCGGAGTTCCACGGGTCCAAGGTGGATGAGGATCCTAAAGACTTCATTGATGAGGTATATAAGGTGTTGGCCATTATAGGGCTTAACTCAGAAGAAAAAGACTAGTTGGCGGCCTACCAACTCAAAGGGGTGGCTTAAATATGGTTCACTCAATGGAAGATAGAGAAGGAGAATGGTGATGCTATCCCTTGGGACTAGTTCTTCCCTATTGAGCTAAGGGAGGCAAAGATGATGGAATTTATGAATCTAAAGCAAGGGTCTATGAGTGTGAGGAAGTATGCCCTCAAGTTCAACCAACTATCCAAGTATGCCCCACAATTGCTTATCGATCCAAGGTCAAGGTTAGAAAAAATTTATGTTGGGTATGTCCGACTTAGACAATGAGGAGTGTCGTACCGCCATGCTAATAGGTGATATGGATTTGTCCCGCCTCATGACATATGCTGAACATCTAGAGGGTGAAAAACTTAGAAAAAGAACAAATGGTGAGTCTAATAAGGCTCATTTTGAAGGTGGATTCCAAAATCACAAGGGTGGTCGGTTTCCTCAAGGCCATATGTTCCAAAGCCAAGAGGCTTCCAATCCTAATAGAAGTTTTGCTAATGAAATCCCAATGGTCCAAGGTGGTGGTGGTGTGATGCCTAACTCTATATGCCAAAGGTGTGGTAGGAACCATAATGGTCCATGTTTGAAGGACTCCAATGTTTTCTATGGTTGTGGTGAAGTGGGTCATAAGGTGATTAATTGACATCGTGCTCGAAACTAAGGTAGAGATGGTCATCCACAAGGACAAGGTGCAAATGCAGGTTAAAAGGGGAGAGGAGGCTAATAAGGGGATACATGAAGGCAAAATAGATTGTATGCTCTTCAACGAAGACAAGGGATAGATGAGGTACTAGATGTCGTCATCGGTATGTTATAGGTTTTTTATTTTGATGTGTATGCATTGATAGACTTAGGTTCCACTCTTTTTTTATTACTTCTTTTTAAGCCAAAAAGCTTCATGTTAGTACCGAATTGTTGTGTGAACCATATGAAGTGTCTACCCTAGTTGGTGCATCCAATGTTGCTAAAAGAATCTATAGAAATTGTCCCGTGTTCATTTTGCATAAAATCTTACCTTGTGATTTTATTAAATTAGATATGGTGGATTTTGATGTCATTCTTGGAATACATTAGCTGCATACATATTATGATTCTATTGATTGTAGAATCTATAGGGTTAAATTCCAATTCCCTAATGAATCCAGCCTTTAGTGGGAAAGTTGTGATGTGGTGGTTAAGGATAGATTCATTTCTTGTCTTAAAGCCCAAAAGTTGATTTTTAAGGGTTGTCTCTATCATCTTGTGAGGGTTAGGAATGTTGAGTCCATAGTCCTTCCTATAGAGTCAGTTCCGGTGATTAATGAGTTTCTTGATGTTTTTCTTAATGAGCTTGTTGGTGTTCCTCCCGAAAGGGAAATAGACTTTGGTATAGACCTTTTTCCCAACACTCAACCCATTTTAATTTCCCCTTACCGTATGGCCCGGTGAAGTTGAAGAAGTTAAAGGAGTAATTGAGGAATTTGTTAGAGAATGATTTTACAAGGCCTAGTAAGTCACCTTGGGGTACACCAGTGTGGTTTGTGAAGAAAATGGATGGTTTTCTTAGAATGTTCATTGATTACCGACAACTTAATAGAGAAATCATAAAGAACAAGTACCTTCTATCAAGGATTGATGACCTTTTTTATCAACTTCAAGGGGCTAGTCACCTCTCTAGGATTGATCTTCGGTCCGGGTATCACCAAGTGAAAGTGAGGAAGTGTGATATTCCCAAGATAGCTTTTTGGACTAGGTATGGGCACTTTAAGTTTGTGATTATGTCCTTTGTGTTAACTAATACACCGGCTATAGTTATGGATCTTATGAATAGGGTCTTCAAAACCTACCTTGACTTGTTTGTGGTGATTTTTATTGATGATATCTTTATTTATTCCCATAGTGAGGAGGAGCATGTGAATCACTTAAGGGTTGTGTTGTAAATCTTGAGGGAGGAGAGGTTGTATGGAAAATATGAAAAATGTGAGTTTTGGTTGAAAGAGGTTGCATTTTTGGGACATGTGGTGTTGGGTGATGGTCCTAAGGTGGATCCTAAGAAGATGGAGGTGATTAGAAATTAGCTTAGACCTTTGACTCCATCGGACATGAGGAGTTTCTTCGATTTGGCGCATTATTACCGAAGGTTTGTAAATGGCTTCTCTTCTATTGTTTCTCCTATGACTAAGTTGACCCAAAAGAAGGCGAAATTTGTGTGGACTGAAGAGTGTGAAAAGAGTTTCCAAACTTTGAAAGATAAGCTTGTATCTGCTCCCATCTTGGCTCTACCGGAAGGGTTGGAAGGGTTTATTGTATATTGTGATGCCTCAAGAATTGGTTTGGGGTGTGTTTTGATTCAAAGTGGTAAGGTGATAGCATATGCCTCTAGACAACTTAAGGTGAATGAGAAGAATTATACCACCCAAGATCTTGAATATGCGGCCGTGGTATTTGCCCTGAAAATTTGGCGTCACTACTTATATGGGGTTAATGTCGATGTGTTTACCGACCACAAGAGTCTCCAATATGTGTTCACCTAAAAAGATCTTAACTTGAAACAAAAAACGTGGTTAGAGCTCCTTAAAGATTATGATATGAGTGTGCATTATCATCCCAACAAAGCTAATGTTGTAGCCGATGCTCTAAGTATGGTGTTTATGGGTTGTCTAGTTCATATTGATTATAGGTGTAAAGAGGTGGCTAGAGAGGTCCATTATTTTTATGCCATAAAGTTTAGAGAGATCCATCGGTTGGCTAGATTGGGGATTTGGTTGGATGAAGTTGATAATGGTGATGTAGTGGTTGTTAATCATTCTAAGTCTTCCTTGATTTAGTAGGTAATGGCAAAACAAGATCTTGACCCCACCTTGCTAGAGTTGAAGGCCTTGGTGAGAGATGGTAAAGTGGAGATTTTCTCCGAAGGGGGAGATGGTGCCCTTAGGTACCAAGGTAGATTGTGTGTGCTACATGTGGGTTATTTGAGAAAATTGATCTTGAAGGAGGTCCATAATTCATCCTATTCTATTCACCCCGGTTCTACAAATATGTACAAAGAATTGAGAGAAGTGTATTTGTGGGGTGGTATGAAAAGAGACATTGCCAAGTTCATGTTCGAATGTCACAATTGCCTATAAGTAATAGCCGAACATCAAAGGCCAGGTAGCCTAGCCAAAGATATAGAGATTCCTATTTGGAAGTAGGAGGAAATTAACATGGATTTTATGGTTGGGTTGCCTAATACTAGGAAGCATTTTGGTTCCATTTGGGTTGTGGTGGATAGAATGACAAAGTTAGCTCATTTCCTATCGGTCAAAACTACTTATGGTGCCAAAGATTATGCTAAATTGTATATTCATGAGTTAGTTAGATTGCATCTGGTGCCCTCGTCTATCATTTCAGATTGTAGTGCTCAATTCTCTTGTCACTTATGGAGGTCTTTCTAAAGAGGTCTTGGTGCCAAGGCTAAGCTTAGCACGACCTTTCACCCTCAAATAGATGGTCATGCCGAGAGGCCTATTCCAACCCTTGGGGATATGCTTAGAGCTTGTGTTTTGGAGTGTAAGGGTAATTGGGATGAACATCTTCCACTCATTGAATTTGCTTACAACAATAGCTACCACTTAAGCATTGGTATGGCTCCTTTTGAAGCTCTTTATGGTAAGCATTATACGTCCTCAGTTGGATAGTTTGAAGTGGGGGAAATTGCTTTACTAGGTTCGAATTTGGTTATGGAAGCCTTGGAGAAGGTGATGTTGATTAGGGAGCGATTGAAAATAGCCCAAAGTAGACAAATTCCTATTCCGATGTGAGGAGAGGAGATCTATATAAATTTGGGCCTCGCTCCAATCTATGTTTATAGGTGTTGTTAGAACAATTGATATACTTATGCTTTGAGCTTTGACTCTTTTATGCTATATAAATATCAAGACTTCCCTTAGTCTCATTCCCTTACTTATATCTCTTATTGTTGTTTATTTTGCTTTTGCGACCAAGGATGTGTGTAAGATATGCTAAGAGGCTTGTTTGGGGTCCCTTTGGATTCTCATTTATCGTCTCACGTCTAGGCCCTAGGCTTAGGTCATGATAAACTTGGTATCAGAGCACTAGGTTGTTAATGGTCCACGAAATCTAACACACTACGTCGATTAGAGTATTATTCATGGTTGTGAAGTGCACAACACCTATGAGGGAGAGGCTATCAGGTATTTTAGGAAGTGTTTCCTTTCTTCATAATCTATGTCATGCTTTAGAAGTAAGGTAAGGCTTTTTCCTCTTACGAATGTTCTTTGCTATTCTAGATAATGCTTATTCCAAGAGGAAGACTAAGGAGTGTCTATTCACCGAAGAGCAATCGGCTCCTCCCACTCCTCAAGCTCCGCAAGATGGGGGAGTGGCCTGTGATGACTTCTAAGATGCAATCACCATGTTGGCTCATGCTATACCCAACCAAATCAAGCAAGGGGCCCAAGCTCCTCATGCTCCTACTCTAGTCTCAAGAGTGAGGGATTTTACTAAGACGAATCCATTGGAGTTCCATGGTTCCAAGGTAGATGAGGATCCCCAAGACTTTATTGATGAGGTATGTAAGGTGTTGGCCAATATGGGGGTTAACTCGAAAGAAAAAGCAGAGTTGGCAGCCTACCAACTCAAAGGGGTGGCTTAAATATGGTTCACTCAATGGAAGATGGAGAAGGGGAATGGTGATGCTATCCTTTGGGAAGAGTTCAAAGTAGTATTTTTCAACTGGTTCTTCCCTATTGAGCTAAGGGAGGGAAAGATAACAGAATTTATGAATCTAAAGCAAGGGTCTATGAGTGTGAGGGAGTATACCCTCAAGTTCAACCAACTATCCAAGTATGCCCCACAATTGCTTGTCGATCCAAGGTCAAGGATGAAAAATTTCTGTCGGGTTTGTCCAACTTGGTCAATGAGAAGTGTCGTACCACTATGCTAATAGGTGATATGGATTTGTCCTGCCTCATGACTTATGCCAAACAACTAGAGGGTGAAAACTTAGAAAAAGAACAAGTGGTCAGTCTAATAAGGCTCATTTTGAAGGTGGATTCCAAAATCCCGAGGGTGGCCGGTTTCCTCAAGGCCACATGTTCCGAAGCAAAGAGGCTTCCAATGCTCCTAATAGAAGTTTTGCTAATGAAATCCCAATGGTCCAAGGAGGTGTTGGTCTAATGCCTAACCCTATATGCCAAAGATGTGGTAGACAGCATAATGGTCCATGTTTGAAGGACTCCAACGCTTTCTATGGTTGTGGTGAAGTGGGTCCTAAGGTTATTGATTGTCCTCATGCTCGAAACAAAGGTAGAGATGGTCATCCACAAGGACAAGGTGCAAATACGGGTTAAAAGGGGAAAGGAGGCCAACAAGGGGGTGCTCCAAGGAAAAATAGATTCTATGTTCTTTAACGGAGACAAGGGTAGATAAGGTGCTCGATGTCATCACAGGTATGTTATAAATTTTTTATTTTGATGTGTATGCATTGATAGACCTAGGTTCCAATCTTTCTTTTATTACTTTTTTTTAGCCAAAAAGCTTCATGTTAGTCCTGAATTGTTGTGTGAACCGTATGAAATGTCCACCCCTGTTGGTGCATCCATTGTTGCTAAAAGAGTCTATAGAAATTGTCCCATGTTTAGTTGGCATAAAATCTTACCTTGTGATTTTGTTGAATTAGATATGGTGGATTTTGATGTCATTTTTGGAATACATTAGTTGCATGCATATTATGATTCTATTAATTGTAGAACCTATAGGGTTAAATTCCAATTCCCTAATGCACTCGTCCTTTAGTGGGAAAGTTGTGATGTAGTGGTCAATGATAGATTTATTTCTTGTCTTAAAGCCCAAAAGTTGATTTCTAAGGGTTGTCTCTACCATCTTGTGAGTTAGGAATGTTGAGTCCAAAGTCCTTCCTATAGAGTCAGTTCCGATGATTAATGAGTTTCTTAATGTTTTTCCTAATGATCTTATTGGTGTTCCTCCGAAAGGGAAATAGACTTTGGTATAAACCTTCTTCTTGACACTCAACCCATTTCTTTTTTCTCCTTACCGTATGGCCCCGACGGAGTTGAAGGAGTTGAAGAAGCAATTGAGGAATTTGTTAGAGAATGGTTTTATAAGGCCTAGTAAGTCACTTTGGGGTGTACCAGTGTTGTTTGTGAAGAAAATATATGGTTGTCTTAGAATGTGCATTGATTATCGACAACTTAATAGAGTAGCATAAAGAAAAAGTACCCTCTATCAAGGATTGATGACCTTTTTTATCAACTTCAAGGGGCTAGTCACCTCTCTAAGATTGATCTTCGGTCCGGGTATCAATAAGTTAATGTGAGGGAGTTTGATATCCCCAAGATGACCTTTTAGAATAGGTATGGGCACTTTGAGTTTGTGGTTATGTCCATTAGGTTAACTAATACACCGGCTATATTTATGGATCTTATGAATAGGGTCTTCAAACCCTACCTTGACTCATTTGTGGTGGTTTTTATTGATGATATCTTTATTTATTCCTATAGTTAGAAGGAGCAAGTGAATCACTTAAGGGTTGTGTTGCAAATCTTGAGGGAGGAGAGGTTGTGTGGAAAATATGAAAAATGTGAGTTTTGGCTGAAAGAGGTTGCATTTTTGGGACATGTGGTGTCGAGTGATGGTCCTAAGATGGATCCTAAGAAGACGGAGGTGATTAGAAATTGGCCTAGACCTTTAACTCCATCGGACATTAGGAGTTTCTTCAGTTTGGTGCATTATTACCAGAGGTTTGTAAATGGCTTCTCTTCTATTGCTTTTCATGTGACTAAGTTAATCCAAAAGAAGGCGAAATTTGTGTGTATCGAAGAGTGTGAAAAGAGTTTCCAAACTTTAAAAGATAAGCTTGTATCCGCTCCTATCTTGGCTCTACTGAAAGGGTTGGAATGGTTTGTTGTATATTATGATGCCTCAAGAATTGGTTTGCGGTGTGTTTTGATGCAAAGTGGTAATGTGATAGCTTATGCCTTTAGACAACTTAAGGTGAATGAGAAGAATTATCCCACCTATGATCTTGAATGTGCGGCCGTAGTATTTGCCCTGAAAGTTTGGCGTCACTACTTATATGGGGTTTATGTCGATGTGTTTACCAACAACAAGAGTCTCCAATATATGTTCACTTAAAAATATCTTAACTTGAAACATCCTGGCAAAGCTAATATTATAGCGATGCTCTAAGTAGGGTGTTTATTGGTAGTGTAGCTCATGTTGATGATAGGTGCAAAGAGGTGGCTAGAGAGGTCCATTTTGTTTATGCCATAAGTTCTAGAGAGGTCCATCGATTGGCTAGATTGGGGGTTAGGTAGGATAAAGTTGATAATGGTGGTGTAGTGGTTATTAATGGTTGTAAGTCTTCCTTGATTTATGAGGTAATAGCAAAATAAGATCTTGACCCAGCCTTGCTAGAGTTGAAGGCCTTGGTGAGAGATGGTAAAGTGGAGATTTTCTCCCAAGGGGGAGATGGTGCCCTTAGGTACCAAAGTAGATTGTGTGTGCGCTAAATGTGGGTTATTTGAGAAAATTGATCTTGAAGGAGGCCCATAATTCATCTTATTCTATTCACCTCGGTTCTACAAAGATTTACAAAGATTTGAGGGAAGTGTATTTGTGGGGTGGTATGAAAAGAGACATTGTCAAGTTCATATCTAGATGTCACAATGGCCTACAAGTAAAAGCCGAACATCAAAGGCCGGATGGCCTAGCCCAAGATATAGAGATTCCTATTTCGAAGTTGGAGGAAATCAACATGCATTTTGTAGTTGGGTTGCCTAATACTAGGAACCATTTTGATTCCATTTGGGTTGTAGTGGATAGAATGACAAAGTCGGCACATTTTCTACCGGTCAAAACTACTTATGGTGTCAAAGATTATGCTAAATTGTATATTTATGAGTTGGTTAGATTGCATGGGGTGCCCTTGTCTATCATTTCAGATTGTGGTGCTCAATTCACTTCTCACTTATGGAGGTCTTTCTAAAGAGGTATTGGTACCAAGGTTAAGCTTAGCACGACTTTCACCCTCAAATGGATAGTCATGTCGAGAGGACTATTCCAACCCTTGGGGATAAGCTTAGAGCTTGTGTTTTGGAGTTTAAGGGTAATTGGTATGAACATCTTTCACTCATTGAATTTGCTTACAACAATAGCTACCACTCAAGCATTAGTATGACTCCTTTTGAAGCTCTTTATGGTAGGCTTTATAGGTCCTCAGTTGGGTGGTTTGAAGTGGGGGAAATTCCTTTGCTAGGTTAGGATTTGGTTATGGAAGCCTTAGAGAAGGTGATGTTGATTAGGGAGAGATTGAAAACAACCTTAAGTAGACAGAAGTCCTATTCCGATGTGAGGAGAAGAAATCTTGAGTTTAAGGTTGATGATTGGGTCTACTTGAAAGTCTCACCCATGAAGGTGTAGTCCGATTTAGAAAAAAGGTTAAGTTGAGCCCAAGTTTTGTGAGTCCTTATAGAGCATTGAGAAGGATTGATAAGGTGGTCTATGAGTTGGAGTTGCCTATTGATATGAATATGCTTTATCCGGTCTTCCATGTGTCCATATTGAGAAAGTGTATGGGTGACCCTAATACTATAGTGTCTTTTGATGTTGTAGGTGTTGTAAAAGATAATTTGACTTATGAGGAGGTCCCAGTGGAGATTTTGGATGGGCATGTGACTTTCGTTAAGGTCCTTCGGAGGAACCAATAAGTTGAAAGTGCCACATGGGAAGCCAAGGCGGACATGAGAAAGCGATATCCATACCTCTTCCCTTCTACTCAAGTCTAAGTACTAATTTAAGTCCCCTATATGATTTCAAGTCTTAAGGTTCATCCCTTATGTCATTTTGCATGCATTCATGATCGTGGTAATAAGGTTATGGTGATTTTTGACATTTATGTTGAGATCTTAAAAATGATGTTTAAATGTGTTTGTTGCATTCATGCTAGGCTGAAATCTTCATGATTACTACTCTTATGTACATTTCTTTGACATTTGGGGATGAATGTTCCTAAAGGGGAGATATTGAAACGCCCCAATAAAATGTGCCTCGGAAATGCCCATAATCGTAATTTTCATATATCTCAAAATCCATGGACTTTATATTTATGATTAGGGGACAAAATTCAGTGGGGAATGGGTATAACCCTGATTTTAGAGGAACCATAGCAAAAAATATTTTTTTAAATTTTTTATTTCTAGTGGCGATCCGTGCCCTGGACGCGATGCACAGGGGCACGAATCAGTGTTAATTCTTCCTAAAATTTATTTCGGCCTAAGGGCCTAGAGGTCATAGCCCCATGCCCACATATGCGTGAAAACACCTATACTTAGTAATTTTTCAACTCTATATCACTCAAAACCATCTCAAACACAACCAAATATTTCATCCAAATTCAAGTGTCCCAAGCTTAAATTCTAGATCTCAAGAACTCCATTCAAGCTCCAAGTCTCCTTCAAGACTACATCAAGAAAATCCAAGTTTGAGGTATGTGGGTTTCAACCATTGAGTCCTTTCACCCATGGTGCCCAACCTTCCTATTTTATAAAAATTGAATGTTTTCAAGTTGTATTACTTTTGGGTGTTACCTATTATGGATTATGACTATAAACTATGTTGGGGTTTATGAAATGTTGATTGAAAACGCATGTCTACCTATTGCAAGCTTATATTATGAGATGGTTTATCTATTGTGACTATGCATGTTTTGAGCTATGAAACTATGGTCTATTATGAGATTTGATGATGAATTTTATGGTATCTTACATGAGGGTTTTACTATGTGTTAGTGGGTTGATTTACATTGAGTTTCCTCATATTATTTCACTCTTGAATTGCATGATTATGAACTAGCATTACATACCCACTAAGTGTTTGATAAAATATCTTGACAAGGATTCTCAAGTTGTTGATAGTCTATTACATGGTTTATAAGTCAAGTGACTTTATGATGATTAATGGATTGTATGTATATATTGAACTCATGAAATTATCTATAGTGTTTCAATTTGATCACACCTTGTCGGGGGGTGACATACTCATAATACCATGTCGAGAGGTAGATACCTTGAGCACCTTGTCGGGGGGTGACATGTCTGTACTACCATGTTGCCAGGTAGATACCTGGACCACCTCACCGAGGGGGTGACATGCCACGGATTTCAAATAGTAGTTTCTTGGTCTATGATTATGGTCTCTTCCCAGAAATGTAATCTATATTTGCAAGTTATATAATTTACAAGCATGTTTTACTTAAAGCATTGATCATGCATGCTATATTGATATTATATTTATCCATTGCTTATAACTATGCATTTTGACTATGTTGTCTTATTCCTTATTGCATTGCATCCTACATACTTAGCACATTCAAACATACTAACGTACACTCTATGCCTACATAATGTTACCATCTAGGAACCGGAGCACCTCTCAATCATCCTCCACGTGGCTAGTTTTGGCATTTTGTAAGATAAGCTTTGGTGAGTCCTCGAGTCCGGGGACACTAACTATGATACTCTTACTTTTGATGTCTCCTTATATTGAACATTTGATACTATGAGGGTGAGCTCGGAAAGTGTCTTGGCCCCCCTTTCAATCTGCATTTAGAGGTATTGTTGGAACAATTGATGTACTTATGCTTTGAGCTTTGACTCTTTTATGCTATATAAATATCAAGACTTTCCTTAGTCCCGTTTTCCCTACTTATATCTCTTGTTGTTGTTTATTTTGCTTCCTCGACCAAGGATGTGAGGATGATATGCTAAGAGACTTGTTTGGGGTCCCTTCGGGTTCCCATTCTCCTTGTCACGTCTAGGCCTTAGGCTTGGGTCGTGACAGGAGTTATTGATTTTCATCTATTCTTTGTTAGGCTAGTCTTATGTTGTATCCTGAGATAACATGTACTGATGTTATATTTATAGAAGTCTTTTACTCCTGCTTTTATTAGATGCTCAATTATTACTGACTTATGCTTGGTTTTGGGAATGGTTTCTTGTGTAGAATTTCTATTTTTTTTTCTTTCTTCTCCTTATTGTTAGCATTTTGGCTTCTTATTAGCTTTTTGGCTTCTCATTGTTATCCGCATGATAGGGCGTTGTTTAGGATTTCAGGCTATGGTTTAGGCTTATCTACTGATTGATTGTTGTTGGTATCATCACATCATGAGAAATTGGGTCGTCTCTAGTTCCTTGGGAAAAATGTCCTTTTAGCTCTGGACTGATATTATTGAGAAGGGTGATTTGATTACGCAAATTCAGGGAAATATTAAATAGAATAAGGGTCTTTTGGAGTGTTTGAGAAAAAGACAATTGAAGAGAAACTCTTTTCACTACACCAAACATACTTGCTCAATCTTTGGAATGTTAGCCGTTTGGAGCTTTATATCGTTAGCTGTTGCACATTTTCTTCACTCGGAAAACGTTCATCAAGTGAACTTGTGAGTTAAAGTTGAGGTAAAAACAATGACCTGTTCAGGAATTTTATGAAGAAAATTACACAAAAAGCCAATCTGAAGAAGTGGAACAAAACAAAAAAGAAGCCTAAAAAATGCACTTGACTAATCAAGAACCAAGAGTTGTTCACACTTCAAATATACAAATGAGGTTTTGACTAAGTGAAATTATTTTAGAAATTTTTCATCCTTGTCCTTGCCACCCAGCAATAAAGAACATGTGAGAACTCATTCACTAGCTACTTTTATAGCATTTAATTACACACTCTTTTATGTAGTGTTTTCTCAAATTTCAAATAATTCAGTTAATTTTCTTGTGTTTTTCGTATTCTCTGTTTTGATCTCCCCCTTTGGAAAATTGATTTCTTATTTCCACATATTACTCTCTTTTACATGACAACATTTATTTTTTATTCATCTCACTTTAATTACTAGAATTAAAACCAATATAACTTCAAAATTTCAAAGTTTGCATTAATCAAATGATTTTTAACCATATAAATATTTATGAATGATTTTAGACCACAAATTTTTAAAGTCTTCATTTTTTCCTTAAATATCGTGTAAAATCAAACGGTGCTATTAAGATGAAAGGAGTATAAAATTTATTACTTAATTTATATAAACTGCAATTCAAAAAGAAATTTAATTATTGTTGTAAATTTTATCTGTTATTTTAATTCAACATGCCCCTTGAAAAAATATTAACTAAAAGATTGTTTTGACTAAAATATTCTTCTTTATTCTTTGATCTAAATTTGATGCTATACATTTTACACCATTAGAATCTGTCTTTATATTTATTTAGTGAATTTAAAGGTGGAAATTAATAACTAATTATATCTTGATTTTCTAAAATAAAATTATTTTGAATTAATTATTTTGAGTAAGCACGACAATTATATAAAACGGACAAAAGGAAGTAAATGAGACATTGTTTGATTTGGCATAAGGTTTAAGGAAAAATGGAATACTTTTTAAAACTTGTGGTAAAAAAGCATTTGTAAATATAGTGGATATTACGAATCTTGTTAGCGACCGAATCAGTTATAACATGTTTTGCTACATTGCATAATATTAACGATCAATAATAACGATCTATTTAGCTAGCACAAAAATACGAGAATAATAATTATATTAATTAAAACTAGGAATGTCTTACTTTTATTATTCATTTGCTTCTTTTAATCCATCCAATCTTCATCTGCCTCTAAATTATCATCCGGAGAACAAAACTACGAAGTGACATCATGATGAATTATCATAATATGAATAAAATACATTAGTTAGTGAAACCTCATAATACATGGGCAACATTAAAAAAAGAAGGGATAAAACCCTGACCAGATGGATTGTTCTTTACAAATTATAATTTCATTCAACTGAAAATCAACAAAATGACAAGGTAATCTAATTAAAATAGGAAGCGATATACAGATATCAACTATAGTCTATTGACTGAACGAAGGTAAAACAAGGGAAATGGATAAAGCCATTATTTAATAATAATAGCATAACTAAAAAACAGAAAACTAATAATAACGGGTTATAAGGCCCTCATTCACACATTAAAAGAATGTGCTGTTGGAGGTGTTTTGAGGGTAGATAGAAGATGAAACCATTTCCATTAAATCACTGTCCTTGTTTCTTCCTGATGAAGATGAACCTGCAGCAACTTGATCCATCGAATTCATAGTATTATAAGACAGAGAGTTTGTTGAATTAGCAGAATGATCCAAGAGATGCAGCTGCTCAGAACAATTGTAAGATTGATCAGTCGCCATCGGGCACATGTTTGATGAGCCAACATACAAATTGCAGCCATCTGAGTTGAAACCATTGTTTTCCAACAACGAATTCTTTCCAAAAAACTTTTGCATGAAGTTCAATTCTTCATCATATGTTTGATTAGTGAGCAAAGATGGAGAATCATCATCATCAGAATATGGTGGGGTTGTATTTATTATGTTGCCACTTGAAGTGTTTGTAGAAGGATAATGATCACTGAAGTACTTGCTTCTAATATAATCTTGAAGAATATTGGAGTGATATTTGGATTCATTTTGCCCCTCATTTTCTTGTTTCTTCAACTTGTTTCTCCTTGACTTTTGCCTTCTTTTAGTCGCATTCCAGTGATTTTTAATTGCATTCTCCGTCCTTCCAGGAATTCTTTTACCAATCTCTGCCCATTTGTTTCCAATTTGCTTATGTGCTTCCACTAACATCATTTCTTCTTCTTCACTCCACGTGTCCTTCTGAAGCAATGAGAACATGAGATGTGTTGGTAATTACAAGAAATTCGATTAGTAACATTTCCAATGAGGCGTTTGTTGCTTTTGGTTTTCTATAATTACATGAAAATAGAAGCTGGAAGTTAGTGTAAGAAGCAAAGTGCTCTATGTATTCCAAATTTACATGCCAAGGCGCATATTGAAAAGACACATTATATTGAAGGGGAAAATGTTATGATAAAATTAAACGGTTAGTCAAAGATTTGAATCAAATTAAAATGTAAAGAGAAAAGCATCCTATCCCCCAAAACGAGAACTTGGTCCAAAACACATTTCTCTAGTCTGATAAAAGAAATATAATAAAGCAAACAGTTTGTAAAACATGTAAAATGCAGATGCTCGGCTAGTCAAAGAATAATAGGAGTAACCCTTAATGATTATAAAAATTGAAGTGAAACATTTGTATTAGGTAAGAAGCAAAAAGAATAAGAATGATTGTTTTGGTTTTTTTTTTATAAATAAAAACCTTGATATCTGGACGCAAATGGTTATGCCATCTCTCGCGACACTGTTTGCCTGCTCTACCCACCATATTCTCAGCTATTTGAGCCCATCTCTTCATTCCAAACTGCTTCACCAGCTTAATCAAATTCCTTCACAATATAAAGTTCAGTTTGTGTCTTAGATAAAACATAACATTGAAAATGAACTTTAGGACTTAACACAGACAAAAAGAATAATTACTGTTCTTTTTGACATTTGTTGCTTTAACGAATTTAATTACGCTATCGTCACCTGTCTTCCTCTTCTGTCCACTGACCCTTGACTAGCATAGTAGTAGAAGAAGTCCCGTCTTTAGCCATTTTCCTTGAATTCTTTGGAGATGATATCACCATCTCCTGCTCTTGATTATTCCAGTGAAGAACATTTTGTTCTTTGATTATGCTTGGCTCTTGAAAATTAATCTCATTTGCATGACCAATATCACCGTTGCTAAAATCATAGAAACCACCATGTTGAGCAAAAATTCTTTCGTTATAATTTTTTTCATGGCTTTGTTTACAAGAAAACTGGCTTTGGTGACTCCATAAGAACCCATTAATGACTGTTAACGGAGATGTAGAAAAGTTATTTGGTAAATTTTGATATGATTGATTATAAGCATTTTCTTCTCCATCTCCATCCATGTACGTAGAGAAAAATGGATTTAATTTAGACTAAGAAAATTTCTTTCTTTGTGAAAAGAGGAAAATTATTTGAGTTCTTCACTTGGTTTACAAAATATGTCTATATATAACAAACGGGAGCTCACACTATGCCTTGAGGTAATGTCAACCGTTCATTTTAGACCTTATCATCCAACGGTTTGAAATAAAAGGTGGATAAAAATCATGACATCCTTTACGTAGGACAAAAGTGGAAAGGGAACTGGACAGATTAGCTAGTGGGTTAATAGAATCTTTATAATTTATAGTAATTGATTAATATATGGAAAATTTAATTACTTCTTTACTCAATTTTATGTTTCTTATTTTCATTCTTAGTATGCTTAGAAAAAATTATCATTTTTGTTGATTCTTTACTTTCAATTTTTTATATACCATATTTAAAATTACAAGATAAACATATTTTTGTACACTATATGATCTATAATTAAACATGACAAGATTTAAAAGACTTTTATACTTTATAAAACTTTACACCATACATCGATAGAAGTAAGAGTATATTGAATTTGTAAATTAATTATAGTTACATACGATATAAGTTTTATACATTTTTATTTGAATTTTTTTAATCTTGCATTTGTGACAGTGTTGGGTTTTTATGATGAAACTTTAGTTTATGTCCTTTCCATTTTATTAACAAAGCCATATGGGTTTAGTCAATAGTTTAAGCTCAATTAATCGTGCTATAGATGAGTTACGATGTATTTTAAATTTCTTTGTAAATGAATAGTTAAAAAAGAATGAATTGGGTTCTTAATTAAATGAATGTAGAAACTAATTAAGTGATAATCAACGGTTAAATCGGAAAACACTGCTACCATTATTCATTTTCAGAAAATTGATATACAATATTCAAAGCAGAATTTCACTGGGATGGATATACTTTAAGCACCTAGTTGTTTATTTGGGATTGGCAGAAAATGGCAGTGATCTACAAATGCTACAAAAGGCTTGAGATATAAATTTATTAGGAAGTCGGATCAGAGTGGCACCTACCATGAATCCTCATTAGATAAAATAAAAATCAAATAATACACAATAAACAATGCAAGAAATAATTAATGTGGAAGTAACGAGAAGATAAACAAGGAACTTTTTTTATAAAAAAAATTATTAACCATGTAGATAAGATCAGCAAAATTATAAAGCTAGAGGGGGACATGACAACCTAACCTCCAGACACAGAAAAAGAGCATACAATGGAGCTAATACTCCTAATAGAGCTTGTCTAAGACTAAGTGTGCTGACACATTTGAGTTTCTATAATATCTGAGTAACCTAGAAGTAATCCATAGAGGTGATCCATGTATATCTAGGTATTGCCTAGATATACTGGCATCTAGAGAAATGGGGGAAATCATGACGGCTCGTAGCACCAAGAAGAGTGTTTTCTTGCTCGTCTTCGAAAGGACAGAAGTTGCATCTTATCCATTCTAAGGGGGCCAATGACCTCCTTAGGAAGATCTTCTTTATGTAAGAAATTTTTTTCTTCCTGAAGGGTAGTGGCATGCTTCGCGAGAGCATCTGCGACTCCATTACTTTCTCTATAACAATGACTAATCGTGACATTCTTTTGATGCATTCTGTGTTGAATATCTTCTATCATATTCTTAAGTCTCCAAGAAGGTCTGTCACCCCTTTGATCATGTTGATAATGATGATAGAGTGTAGTTCCATTTCAATATTCTTGATATTTTTGTAACAACACCATGAAATTCCTATTAAGGCAGCATATGCTTCACTGAAATTGTTAGTGTGGAATTGAGATGGGTACGCAAACGCCATAACTAAGTCCCCATTTTTATTCCTAAAAATTCTGCCAGCTCCTGCCTTGTTTTGGTCTTTCATGAAGCTCCCATCAATGTTCAACTTCCAAGCATCATCACTAGGTTTGTGCCAACAAACCATTAAGCTGTTGATGTGATTTTGTGATTTTCAGCTATATGACATACTTGGTTCCAGTTCCAATGTTGGTCCATTGTACTAAACTTTTTCTTCATCTATTCTTTGACCTGAAAGAGAACTTGGTGGAAAATGCTATTTGTGCTGACCTACTTATGCTTGAACCTTGTAGTGCACCTTGCTTTCCAAATTTTCCAACACATAAAGGTCCACCACTGATCAAGCATGTTCTCCATGTTTTGACTTGATGCCAAACCCTTTTTCCTAGATCACTAGCTATAAAAAGATGATTAATGGTCTCTTTCTTTGCTATCCTGCAACATGAGTAATTAAGCCCCAAGTTAGTCTGAAATCTAAGAGTTGAGGCTTTAACAGGAATTAATTTTTTAAGAACTTCCTTAATGAAAAAGGAGATTTTTAAAGAAATTTCTTTTATCCAAATAATAGAGTAATAGGAGTTAGAAGAACTTCTCTTTCTGAGATTATCGAGTGCCAAGGAGCATGTGAATTGGCCATTGGAAGTCAACCTCCAAATAGCTTTGTCATCTTGTTCTCTGTTTCCAGTATGGATATTCTTCACAATATTCAGGGTATTCCTAGGAATGATTAAGTTGAGTCTGTCCAAATCCCAATTCTGGTCTTGTAAGAAATGTTTAACTTTTAAGTTACCAGGCTTATGGGGTGGGTTCACTAAAGAATATAGTGATCCTTGAAGAGTCCAATTATCCCACCATAAGTGGCATTCTCCTGAATTAACTTTTCAGCAAATATATTTTTCAACCTTGTCCCTCATAAACAGAAGCTCCCTCCAACAACTAGAATATTTAGAGGTGACGACCATGGACATAGGATTGCTTCTTTGATAATATTTGGCTTTCAAAAAATCAGCCCAAAGATATTTCTCTATTCTAGGTCTCCACCATCTTTTTGTAGAAAAAGCAAGACAAATATCATGTAGACTCTTGAATCCAAGGCCCCGTTCCTTTGTTGGATAACACATATTCTCCCAGGAGGACTAGTGATACTTGTTCTTTCCGTCCTTTTGCCCCCAAAATGAATTTGAGAAGTACATCTCGATCTGCTTAATCATTGTGACATGAGGTATTAGAGCAGCAAAAATGTGAAGTAGTTGAGGATAAATAAGGAACTCATAGCATAGAAATGCACAAAGCTGTTTAAGGCCCAAAAGTGATCATGAAAGAAAAATATATATAAGAACCAAATTTCGAGCATGATATTACCTTTGCAAGAGCATATAAAGTATATGAATGGGAGTATATGTAATAAGACATTCTAATATATTACAAAATATATATAAACATGCAACACTCCAAATTATTCTAGCTCAGATCCTATCAAATAGCCTAGAAAAGTTTTACTAAATTCTAATTTTAATCGAAATCATCTATGGCCTGCAAAAGTAACCATGGAAGGTTGATAGGCTTATGAAATTAGACTCCTAAAAGTTAAGAAAAAGCTTTGAGAATTATGGATCAGGTGTACGAACCATAGAACATTTTACGAGTGATTTGATTTGTAGATCATTTTTTGAAACTCCCATCTAGTTATAACACCCCATACGTTAAAAAGTTGGAAATTTGACAAGTTACAGGAAATTAGGTCTGGAGAGCTTTGTACGAGTCCATCTAAGGTTGTGATTTGATTCACGGGTCATAGACAGGACTCGTGGATCGGTACAGGACTCGATATAATTTTTGGATCTGAATGTCAGTGTACGAGGATACTCTATGAATCATATTTAAAACTATGGTTCATTGATAGGTTTCATAAATAAGATCCGTGAGAGGTGAAATTTTTTGAAGTGCGGATGGGAAATACGAAGGGTATTATATGGATCTTAGTCCATTTTATGAATTGTAAATAGGGGTCGTATTTAGGTCAGTGATAGGAATTTTATCTAGGCTTGGAAGGGACCTACGAGTGGTCTTTACAACCCTTGAAATGATCAATGATCCATAAACAAGGTTTTATATTTGATGATTATATTTGCGACGCCCAAGATCTTAAGCTAGTGCTTGATGCAAGGCCCCACCTGTGGAAAGTATGAAAAGTGCAAAGGAAATGAATTCTGGAAATTTCCTGAATATTAGTGAGTTTTACAGAAGGGTATACGAGTCATGATTTGGTTCGTGGGTCCTAAGTGTACATTTCCAGTAGATCAAGTTTTGAGGGTCATCAAGGAACGAAGTGATTGACAATCGTAAGTGGTTCCATGAGCCATAGTTGTGCTCGTGGAACCGACTTGGTGAAAGTTGAGATTTTTCACGGGGTTTAATGTAAGAAAAACATGATGACTTGTTTATTGTTTGACGGGCCATAGTTGGATTTGTGATTTGGACTTCAGAAAAGTCTAACATGCGTGTTACCAGGATGAGACCCCTTTCATGGCTCATAGAATGGACCACGACACGTAAACATGGTCTCGTGATCTTGTCCAGCAGATTTTTATAAGGGATAATTTTGACCATTCCTTATTTTCTACGTCTATACTACTTCATTTTAAGCCCCTAAGTGAGCCCTTTCCAGCCTTATACAACCATAAACTACTTCATTCTCATTCATCAAAAAAGTATCTTAATTCCCAAACTCCTCCCAAACACTCCTAAGTTCTTTAAGACCTTCATGAGAAGAGCGCAAATTATGGTTTCATATTTCTTACATTCTCTAACAAGATTTCCATCCCCAATCATACCAAGGTATGTGGAATTCAATTTATGGAGACATTTCCTTCTCAAAGCTCAACCAACCATCTTCTTCACCTTTTTTTTCAAGTTATAGGTTGTAACACCTCTCACATGCTTCGAAAATATCCTATAGTGTATTTCTTAGATATCTCAAAATTCGTGTCTGATTTTGCGAAATTCATTTTATTTTTCAAGGGACAATATTGTGTAGAAAATGGGTGGCTTTTTATTTTTAGATAACCCATAGAAAAAAGTTATTTTTTACTATAGGAGCCGAACTAGTGAGGGTACCCGACCACTCCGCTTCATGAACTGGTGAAAAACACTGGCCCGCGGGAAGTCTGTGACGCTGAATGGACACTGACTAGTTCACCAGGTTCCTTAATTTTTCAGTTAGCGCTAAGGGCATTTGGGTAATAACCCAATGTCTATATAGACGGGAAACCATCATTCCTTAGTCATTTTTCAACCCTAAAACTCTCTAGAATCTCTCAAATCCTCTCCAATACATCATCAAATATCCAACTAAAACTCAAGAATCTCAAGAACTTGCTTTGGATTTCAAGAACCCAATTCAAGCCTCAAGTCTTTCTCAAATCTTTCTTCAAGAGACTCCAAGATTTATGTATGTGGGTCATCATTCATTGGTTCTTTCACCATGGAGCCCAACACTCTATGTTTATGAAATTTCGTGACTTCAAGGTTAGATTCTTCATGGGTACTTCCAATTATGCATTATGACCATGAGTTATGTTTGATTTTATTAAGTATTGATTGATTTTGAATGAACTTCTATTGAAAGCTTATTCCATGAGTTAATTCATATCTATTGAAGCTATGCATGATATGAACTATGAAAGCTATGAAATATGGTGAAATTTTAAGATGAATTTCATGGCACCCAAAATGAGGGTTTTACTACAATGTTGGTGGGTGGATTTGCATGACTTTAAAATGAATTAATTTTTCTCCTCTCTTGTCTTATACTCTTAAATTGCATGATTTTAAGCATGTGTACATATATCCACCATGTTTGACTAAATTTTCATGACAAGGATTCTTATGTTGATGAAAGACTATTATGTTTTGCAAGACAAGTATTTTATGATAAACTATGGGCACCTAAGCATGTATTAAGCTCATCCAAAGTTCCTATTACTTGTAAATAAAATGTTGAGCCCTTATTCTATGTTTCTACCCTCTTGTGAGTATATCATATCTACATGAAAAGGGTCAAGCATGATAACTATTTTACCCTCATATACAAACTAAAGCTCACTAGAAGGGCTCAAATATATTATAATCTCTAACCTCATGTGAAATGCAATGCCTGCTAGAAAAGGTCAAGTCTATACATTGTTTTTACCCTCTAGTATATGGTATATGCCTATGTGTAACGGGTCAAGTATTTTATTGAGCTATTCATGCCATGTTATCATATTTTTACAAGTCATTCAAGTTATGATTAAATTTATGATTATATCAAGTATTCCATGGGATAAACATAACACTGAAAGAGGCTTAAGGTGGGGTCTCGACCCAAGGGGTCCTTATATAAAGTCTTGGTCTCTTACCCATGTGCCACCATAGGTTTATATTATTTCCCTAAGTGGGCTTTTACTGGTGGATCCAATTAGGACAAGTTACCCATAATGTGGGGTCAAGTTTGGTTTACCTCGGTAAGTAGACCACTCCTTCATTCAGTGTGGTGTGAACATTGGGATTCCAAGTAGTAGCGCGCTTGGTCTTATATGTTGATTAGAGTCTCCTCCCACATATGTATGATATATAATGATATATAATGTAAGTTTTACTATCTCCAGGGTTTAGTTCAATAATTGATCATACATGTCATATTGGTCTTATATTCAATGGTTATACATATGCATCTTGATTATTATGACTTATGTCCTTTATTGCATTGGACGCCCCAAACTTTTACATTTCAAGTACTAACACATACTTTTTGCTACACGATCTAACCATATAGGGCCTGAGATCCTATTATCCTCCCTCTCCATATGGCTAGCCGGATCATTTGAAGATAACTTTGGGTGAGTCCTCACTCCAGGGATAATATCGACCTTACTTTCATGCTCTTTCTAAGACTTATCTAATTTTAGATACTTATCTTTGAGGGTGAGCCCAGCAGATGTCTTAGGCCCCGCTCCATTCGTATTAGAGGCGTTGTTGGATATGGATATTTATGTATCGAGCTTGACTCCTATTGCATCTATGTTATTATGAAAGATTTCTCTTAATCCCTTATTTCCCTCTATGCTTGTTTTATGTTGATGATGAGATGGAAGTCCCAAGTCCCACATCCCTTAAGATTATTTGCTACTTGCTTGTTGTTTCATTATCCTTCTACAACCAAGGATATGTAAATGATATGCTAAGAGACTTGTTTGGGATCCTTTCGGGCTCCCCATTTGTCATGTCACATCTAGGACCTAGGATTGGGTCGTAACTTGGGTAGCATATGGTAGTTACATGAATTGTTTTACATGATCATATTATGAGGTATTTCTTGATGTTTTATCCTTGTATATTTTTATGCAATGAAATGTCATGTGATATCTATGATTTAAATGAGAGTTGATAATACCCTACCCAAGTGTTCTTATGCTTTTGGCGGGTTATTTTGAATAATGCTCAAGTGATTCTATTTTACTCCTCTCATGTCATTTACTCTTGAATTGCATGGTTTTAAGCTTATGTACATGTACCCACCATGGTTTGATCAAAGATGCATGCCAATTTTCTTATGTAATAAATGCCTTATGGCAAGATATATATGTCACACATGTTGAGACTATTAAGAGGGCCAACAAGTACTTTGTGAGCTCATGAGCATGATACGAATAACAAGAATGAAGTAAAGCCCTATCTTGATGCTATGAGCTAAGTTTTATGAGCTACTCCAAGAATGAAATTATGATATTTTTAGACTATGATTAATATGACTATGTTTATGATTGAAGCACTCTATGGGATTATGATATAGCACTGAGAGGATCTTAGTAGTCTCCTATTGTCCCTAAACTATGTGCCACCATAGGTATGACATTGTTTCCCTAAAATGGGCTTGAACCTATCGAAAAGGAAATGTTGTAAGGTAAGGATAATTGTTGCCACCAGCCAAAAAGGTTGTGCCCTAAGGTAAGTGGTACATAGGCACTTTTGGAAAAGGCTATGCCATAAGGCAAGTGTTTGGTTTAACTTAGTAAAGTAAACCATTCTTTGTTCGTGTGAAGTGAACATCAAAATTTCAAGTAGCAGCTCACTTGGTCTTATATATCGGTTACAATCCTCTCCGACCTATGTATTTTATGTCATGTGGCTAGGGGATTTTTCATGCATGTTTTGGCTAAGCATTTATCATTTATGTCATATTGAGCCTATGTTTGTTGATTATGATTATGTATATTGTTTAATTGTGGTTCATGTTCCCTGTTGCATTGCACCCCGCATACATAGTACATTCTATGTACTGACACGTACTTGTGCCTACATGATCTAACCATGTAGGGATAGAAGCTCCTACTCATCCTTCTCCTCCATGTGGGTAGACTATTCGATTAAAGATTTCTATTGGTGAATCCTCCACTTCGGGGACAATATCCATCTACTTTCATTCTTTTATTAAGACTTGTCTATTTTTGAATTCTATCTTGTGAGGGTGATCCCGAGAGATGTCTTGGTCCCCATTCCATTCATGACTAGAGGTGTTGTTGGATATTGATATGGGTATGTATGTCATGAGCTTGACCCTTTATGCTTTTGTAATTATGGAAGATTTCGCTTAGTCCTCATTCCCTTTATATGCTTGTTGTATATTGATGTTGAGAGAAAAGTCCTAAGTCCCTATCCATCCCCATAGCAAAAGTCATACTTACTCGCCCCTTAGAATTTATTTTCTATGTGATCCATGCTAATCATATCCCCTATAACCTCCCCATAGCGTCAGTTCAAAGTCTCATTTCCCTTAGAACTATTTGTTACTTGCCTATTGCTTAATTATGCTTCCGACCAAGGATGTGCCATGGATCCTAAAGAGGCTTCATTCATGTCCCTTCGGGCTCCCCATTAGTCGTATCATGACTAGGCCCTAGGCTTGGGTCGTGACATATGAGTTGTTGCTCATATACGTAGAGTCAACATGATGACCTCTAATATGGTGGGATCAATAATTCGGTATTCAACATGCATTACATGTGGTTTTGGTCACTAGGCATCGTTTACATTGAGTGAAGTCCAGAGGATTCCAATTGGATAAGTTTTTGATGAGTTCGTATAAACGTCAATTTCAGATGTTCATATCTATTAGCATATAATGAATTAGATGACCCACTACCTACAAATTAAAGGTCTTTGAACTATCTTTCCAACCCATCTAATTTTTCCTTATTCGGATCCAAGTAATTAAAACATTATAGCTATTTAATGAGGCCAGTCTGGAATTCTAAAAAATGGAAACAATCAATTGAATGCATTTGGTGGTCCACCGAATGGCTTTGAGAAGCTTCAAAAACTATCAAAAAAGGTTGTCAAAGAGTTCCTTTTGGCCTACCACCGAATGGTTTGGTAACGAGACCCCTGGATCGCCAATTTTGCCCTTGAAACTCATTAAAATATCATTTTCTTATTTAGGTTTGATGATATTTTTAAATTCTCAAAAGGGTTTTTCAACCCATTAAAGCTAAATAGACCTTCCTAAGCCTATTTCCATGCTCTAATAATCTTCCACTTCATTTATTCCAAAGTTTTCTTGCAAGGAAGAACATCTAAATCCTCACAACCTTCAATTTCTTCCAAACTTTTCATTAAGTACATGATTTTCTTCAACCTTCTTCTCTATTTTGTTCTAAGCCATGTCGGCTTCTTCATCCATGAGTCCTTCCACTCATGCAATCTAAAATCCTTTTTAACCCAATCTTTAATTTTAAGGTTTATTTTGTTATGGACACTTTCTATTCCTAATTATATGCATGATTCATGTTAGAAATTGATATGAAAATGCATGAAATGAGTTGCTACTTATGAATCCTTTACATTACTACATTGGGTTGATGATTTTTTGAATGAGTTTTGTTAAATCTTCACCCAAATGTTATATTATGGTCTAAAACATATATAACATGTTCAAATGAGTATGTATTGCCATTTAATGACATGAATTTATGGATTTTGGAAAATGACTTGTCTTAAACTATTAAGTGTCTTTGAATCTCATTATGAGCTATTTAAATTATGATTTCAAATCGTATATTCTCATGATAAATATGCATGTTTATGAATATTATGAATGATTAAGAGCAACCAAGTATGTTATGAATCCCTGAAAGTTCTATGAAAACTATGTATGTTATTACCATGGTATGGTTTAAGGAGTTACTCTTATTACGAAATTATGATTTACAATACTATGCATGTTATGATTATGCTTATGCTTTAAGTATTCCATGTGATGTTGACTTAGCACCAAGAGGACCTTACTAGATTTTTATTGTCCCTAAACTATGTGCCATCATAAGTTATTACCATTTCCCTAAATGGGCTTACATCTACTGAAAAGGATATGTCGTTAGATAAGGATATCTTGTAACACCTACCCAAAAGTCCATGATGCTAGATAAGGATATCATGTACACCTACCAAAAGTCCATGCCCTAAGGTAAGGGTATCAGGTGCCACCCATCGAATAGGTTATGCCATAAGGTGAAGGTTTAGTTTACCTTGGCAAGTAGAAAATTCCCTTTTTGATGTAGAGGAAACATTGGGACTCTTTGTAGTTGCTCGAATGGTATTAATATTAGTCAATGTCTCTCCTCATGTGAATATATTATGAACTTATGCTTTTACTTGCCATGCATGTTTTAAGTAAGGCATTGATCATTAATGTCATATTGATCTTATTGATTTTGTATATGATTGTTCATCTTACCTACTATGGCTTATGATCTCTTGTTGTATTACATTCTACATACTTAGTATATTCAAAGTACTAACACATACTTTTGTCTACATGATCCATCTATGAAAGGGACTAGAGCTCTTTCCCATCCATTTCCTCGTGGGTAGTATGATTCTTGAAGAGTTGGCTTATGGTCAGTCCTTCATTCATAGGGCAACATCTTTTTTTTATCTACCTTAGTTATGATGAGGCATTGTCATTTTATTAGTTTACTTTTTAGGGTGAGCTTGGGACTTGTCTTGACCCTCATTCCATTCATGAATAGAAGTATTTTTAGATGACATGCTTATGTGTTATGTGGCACCTATGTATCTATGGAAACTTTCCCTTAGTCTTTATCCCATGTTTTGTTGTTGCTTGTGAAGTATTTGAAAGATAATGAAATTCCTAAGTCCCTCCTTCCTATAAAGTGCATCCCATATTCCCTTTCCTTTAGATTTACTTGATGTGATTGAATAGTGGTAATTTCTTATCCCTTATCCCTATAGACTGCATTGTAAGTCCCTTACTTGTTGATGGTTGAACTAAGATTCATAACTAAGGATGTGCTTATGTATGCTATGGAGCTTGTTTGGGGTGTCTTCGGGTTGCCAATCGTCATGTTGCACCTAGGAGCTAGGCTTCGATTGTGATAGGCTTGGTATCAGAGCACTAGTTTTATAAATGGCCTTGAAAGTCCAATATAATGTGTCAAATATGTGCCACAAATATGAATAGGAGGCTATGAGGCATTTAGAGAATAACTCACTTTTTTATGATCTATATCGTGCCTTAAAAGTAGTCCAAAGAATTTCTTATATCTAGTGATTGCTCTTTTGTGTCTAGGTAATGCCACCAAGGGACTTATTCGCAAAGTGGATCAAGCCAATCTGGCCCCTCAAGCTCCCTAAGAAGAGGGGGTTACTTATGCCAAAAATCAGAATATTTTCACGTTATTTGCCCAAGCCTTAGCCAACCTGGTTAACTAATGGGCCCAAGCTCCTACTTCACACTCAAGAATGAGTTACTTCACTAGAATGAATCCTTTAGAGTTTTATGGCTCTAAATTGGAGGAAGATCCTCAAGCATTTATCATTTAAGTGTACAAAGTCCTAGCCATAATGGGGGTAAGCTCAAAGAAGAATGTGAAACTAGTGGCTTATTAACTCAACAGACTTGCACAAATATGGTTCACCTAATCAAAGATAGAGAGGGTAGATGACGAGCCTATTCCATGGGAGGAATTTAAAGTCGCCTTTCTTAATAGTTTCTTCCCTATTAAACTAAGGGAGACAAAGATGATGGAATTTATGAACCTCAAACAAGGCTCCAAGAGTCTGAGAGAGTACTCCCTCAAATTTAACAAGGTCTCACAGTATACTCCTCACTTGATTGCTAATCCCCAATCAAGAATGAACAAAAGGGGGTGTCCGATTAGGTTAATGAAGAGTGTCGCACTAACATGCTCATAAGGGAGATGGACATATCTCGACTCATGACATATGCCAAATAATTTGTGGGAGAGAAGCTTAGAAAGTGGAAAAGGGGGGAGTCCAAGAGGGCTCGTTATGAAGGTGGGTTCCAAGGTGCTAGGTATGGTGGAGGTTGTTGTTTTCTAGAAGGCTACAAATTTAAAGGCCAAAGGTTAACGAATACTAAAAACAAAAAGTTCATCAATGATAGGGTGCGGTACCCTAAATCTCAAGGTGGTAATGGTGGACCAAGTTCTCTTAAGTCCCAAAAATATGGAAGGAATCATGGAGGTAAATGCTTGAGAAACACGTATGCGTGCTTTGGGTATAGAAAGGTAGGCCATAAGATTTTTTACTGTCCGAATGGTCTAACTAAGGGCAGAGATGGTCATCCTCAAGGACATAGTGCTCGCAGAGGTCAATGTGCATAAAGAGGTCAACAAGGAGGCGCCCTATGTCATAACAGGTTCTGTGCTCTTCAAGAGAGGCAAGGGGTGGATAAGACATCTGGCTTATGATCTCTTGTTGTATTACATTCTACATACTTAGTATATTCAAAGTACTAACACATACTTTTGTCTACATGATCCATCTATGAAAGGGACTAGAGCTCTTTCCCATCCATTTCTAATGTATATGCTTTATTGGATTTGGGTACCCCTTTATCTTTTATTACACAACTAATTTCTAGAAGGTTTGACATGAGTCTCAAAATGTTATGTGAATCCTTTATTGTGTCTACACCCTTGTGAGTCTATTATTTCTAGAAGTGTCTATAGGGGTTATGCCAATATTGCATAAAGTCTTTGGATGGATTGGATACATGCATATCATGCATTTATTGATTATAGAACTAGTAAGGTTAAGTTCTAATTTCCTAATGAACCCGTCCTTGAGTGGGAAGGTCTAGATTCAGTAGTTAACGATAGGTACATTTCTTGTCTTAAGGCTAGGGAATTGATTGCTAAGGGTTGCATTTATTATCTTATAAGAGTTGGTGGTGTTGAGTCCAAAGTTCCTTCTATTAAGTCAGTTTTGATGGTCAATAAGTTTCCCGATGAATAGTCCAGTGTCCTTCCCGAAAGGGAGATAGATTTTTGCATAGACCTTCTCCTCGATACTAAACCCATTTCTATTCCTCCCTACCATATGGCCTCAACAAAGTTGAAAGAATTCAAAGATCAATTGAAGGACTTATTCGAGAGGGAATTCATTAGGCCTAGCAAATCACCTTGGGGTGCACCAGTGTTTTTTGTGAGGAAGAAGGATGGTTCACTTAGAATGTGTATTGATTACTGTAACTCAACAAAGCCACCACTAGGAATAAGTATCCCTTTCTTAGGATAGATGATTTATTTGATCAATTGCAAGGGGCTAGACACTTTTCATAGATTGATCCTCTTTCCCGATACCATCATATGAGAGTGAGGGAATATGACATTACTAAAACTTTGGAAAAGGTATGGGTACTTTGAATTCATGTTGATGTCTTTTTGACTAACCAATGCTCCAGTAAGATTTATGAATCTCATGAATAGGGTCTTTAAACACTACCTTGACATGTTTATTATGGTGTTCATTGATGACATCTCGATTTATTCTAAGGTGAGGAAGAGAATGTGAGACGTTTGAGGGAATCATTGCAAATATTTAGAGAAGAAAAGTTTTTTGCAAAGTTTGACCAATGATTAATTGAAAGTGGTTACAGTCTTACGACATGTGGTGTCGAGTGAAGGAATCAAAGTGGATCCTAAGAAAATAAAAGTGGTGAGAAATTGGCCTAGGCCCTAAGTCCAATGGATATTAAGAGTTTATTAAGATTAGAGGGGTACTACTGGAGATTTGATGAGGAATTTTCATCGATTGCATCCTTTTTGACAAAGTTGACACAAAGGAAGGCAAAATTCTTTTGGACTAATGAATATGAAAGGAGCTTTCAAACATCAAAGGACAAGTCACTTCCGCTCTTATTTTGACTTTACCAGAAGGATAAGAAGGGTTTGTTGTCTATCATGATGCTTCAAGAATCAGTTTAGGGTATGTGTTGATGCAAGGTGGTAGGGTCATTACCTATGCTCCTAGGCAATTAAAAGTGCATGAGCATAATTATCCTACTCATGACCGTAAACTAAAAACTGTAGTATTTAGTTTGAAAATATAGTGTCATTATTTGTATGGGGTTCATGTCGACGTCTTCACTATTCACATAAGTCTTCGACATATGTTCACCCAAAGAGATCTCAACTTGAGGCAGAGGAGGTGGCTAGAACTTTCATGTCCAAAAAATGAGGGAGGGGCAACTAGCACTCGTACTGTCATTGGTTAAGTATTTCATTAAACATGCTAGCTAACTAGACTAGGGGCCAAAAGATCGGGAAACATAACATCTGAAAAACTAATCGTCAACTATTTAGGTCATGAACTGGTCAATAATACATCATTTGCACAAAGGTATGTAACAAAAAATGATAAAGTATTAGCTAGTCAACGAGGTTGCAACAAGAGAGGTATATGCATACACATACACACACACACACACACACATATATATATATATATGTGCCAAACCTATGGTTGGAGACTTAAAGTTGAAAAAGAACCAACCAAAAATAACATGCCTAAAATAATCTCTAAAAGTGTCACTAACACTACCAGGAAAGGGCCTGACCATACCCAATTGTACAACAAAAAGATACATCTAGTGAAAGTTGTAGGAAGATGTGGAGCTTACCAAGTCATAGCTGAATTGGGATCCTAGTAGAAGGGTTGATGTGAATCCTTACCTTAACCGACACGTAGAAAACAATTACAACACCCCCAGGCAATAGGATCTTAGTATGAATAAAAATGTACCGGTATGCAAGGTAGAAAGTACACTCATAAGTAACTATAATAAAAAGGCTAATAGAGATATCACCTATAACCAGAACTCAAACTTTTTGGCTGACACTTGACCTCCTAATGATCGAATATGCATATATGCTTGAATAATAGCATGTCGTGAATATATATATATATATATATGTAGATTCAAATGCTTGACATACCCAACCAAATGCTACCACTAATTGTCTTTTGAGCATATAGGCCCCTTACCTCCAATTATAACTCAAAGTCCATGCATAACATACTAGGTATGATATGATTATTAAATGAACATAGTAGGCCATAGTAAGAATTTGACTAATCAAGGCTCATTGGCATACTTATTCTCATAACATCATAATCACTGTCATAGCATATGCACATGACTCATGGGGATCTTATGTCTTTTTAATAAGTTTGAAAACTTAACTCAATATTTAGAATAAAGCCATAAGTCTTAAAATGTTCATAAAGGTACTTCACATAATTCCTATACTTGGTTCCATGACAATTAGTAAAAGAAAGTATTTAAATATAATCAAGTGCCTTAGTAGTTTAAATAGGAGCATTATACTGGAGATTATTGAAAATCAATAGTTTACTTTTTAAGTTCTTAAAATATGGTTTTAATGATGAAGGATGACTCATTATGACTACTGCTTTCCCCTCGTAATCTACCTTTATTTTTAGTGACACCACACCAAGAAGAGTGACACCTTAAACACATAGAAGCTAGTCAGGAAAATCGATAAATTGATATATAGATGCCCAATGTTTAAAATACCAAATTCACTGACTTATAAGTGGCCTTGACCTGACCTAGTCTGCAACCTAGTTTGCTGCTCAGGCAATCCACAGTAAAATTGTTAAGATAGATTTCTTAAAGAAGCTTACAGTGACTTTGGTGAACCTTTGTCTCACAACTTTCTTGACTCCAAAACTTAACATATGACCATTGAGCTATTTAAATACCTTTTAACAATCTATTATTAGAAAGTTATACACTCTTAGTTCAATCCAAAAAGTTAAATTTAATTTAAACCCTTACAAAAAGGCGAGGTACCACTCGGACCATTTTTTTAATTCCAAATATGTGTTTGAGGGATTTCTTTGACCTAAAACTTTAAGTCCTTGATATTATCACTCGTTTGCAGTCTTATTACCCTTAGTCACTATACAAAATCACATACGCCTTATATAATATACCATACTATGTTTGTTATGGAAGACAAAAAATATGTGGTCTCATAGTTTCCCCCGTAAAAATATTCGTGCGCGAATGTCAAAACAACCCTTTGGTTGCATTACTATCTACAAAAAAATATTATTTTTAAGGATATACTTGTTATATTTGCAAACCATAAAGCATCTTCTAAAAACTCCTACTAAGCTTCGTATAGATATCCCCCAACAAGACATACAAATTACACGTCTAAGTCATTTAAAATTTAGGTTATTGAAAAAAGATAACTTCCAATTTTTTGAAATGTGACTCACCTTAAATTATAAATAGCTCACTTCTTCATCATTTACTCTTTGTCTTCCCAAGTTACTTCTTGAATATTGTTGTTCTGCCATAACACTTTCATGGAGGCCATTTCTTTATTTCAAAGCTTTCTTATTTATTGATCTAAAATTGCTACGGGTACCTCATCATAAGACAAGTCTTCAACAATGTGAATATCCTCAATGTGAGTAATATGCAAAGGATCTCCAATACACTTTCACAACATAGATACATGAAACACCTGATGGACTGCTCCCAATTCTTAAGGCAAATCAAGCTCATATGCCACCTTGCCATTATTTTTGAATAATGTTATACAATCCAACACACCTAGGACTGAGCATCCCTTTCTTTCCAAATCTCATGCTACCCTTCATATGTGATACTCTTAAGAAAACCCAATCTTCTTCATTAAACTCTAAGTCTCGTCGTCAAACATCTGTATGAGACATTGGCCAACTATGGGCTATTTGCAATTAGTCTCTAATAAGTTTAACTATTTGCATCACTTGCTAGACTAGATTGGGGCCTAGTAACTTGGCCTCCCTTACCTCGAACCAACTGCTTAGCAACCTACACCTTCGCTTGTATAATACTTTGTAGGGCACCATTTGAATACTAGCTTGGAGGTTGTTATTATAAGCAAACTCAATAAGAGATAGATGATCATCCTAGCTTTCCTTTAAAGTCTAGCACATAGGTGCATAACATATCCTCAATAGTCTGAATGATATGCTCTGCCTATCCATCAGTGTGTGGATGAAAAGTAGTGCTAAGATTTACTTGAGTGTCCAGATCCTTCTAAAAAGATTTTCAAAAATATGTCGTAAATTGTGCTCCTCGCTCCGAGATAATAGATAATTAAACTCCAAGAAGGTGAATAATATTCCGAATGTAAAGTCTAGCATTATGCTACATTGAATATATCATTCTTACTGGCAAGAAATGAGTAGACTTTGTCAGCCTATCGATGATTATCGAAATAGTCATACCTGCGTGGAGTATAAGGCAAACCAGTGATGATGTTTACATTTATAATGTCCCATTCCCACAATGGAAGCTCAGTATACTGAGCTAGGCCTCCATGTCTCTGGTGTTTTGCTTTAACTTGCTGGAAGTTGATGTCTCCTAAGTTACACTTTCATTTTGAGGATGAAGCGGTCATTATCAAGAAATAGAACCTAACCAAGGTTAGTGTCGAATCCATTTGAATACTGTAGACTTAAAAGAATTCAATTGATGCATTTTGAGTGATTAACCAACTGATCTCCCCAAAGGAGGGGGCTTGATAACAATAAGTAAAACATAATCCTAACTAACACAAGTATTTAAATCAATATGGATAGAAGCTAGGGTATTGTGTTCCCCATGATTTCCTAACTCGGTATCACTGAATAACCTAATTCTTTTCTTGTGTGTAGCATGTAGGATGGTAAGTTAAGTTCACCAAACCCTTTGTTCTAGGTGAGAGGTGAATTTCACTACTTGTCTTGGTCCATCTCCATAGTGTGACATTACTAACCCTTAATTATTGTCCCAGTGCAACCTCCCCTTGGCCTAATTCGGTTGATTAGATGATAACACATTAATCAAATCCTGTTATTTAGTCTTTTTTCCTATTCATTACTATCTTGGTCTAGTCAGTTACACTATGCGGGTTCTAATGTTGGCCACCGTTAGAAAATATGCAACATAAAGAGAGTTAATTAATACATGCATTTACACTTTTCCAGAATTATGATCATTATTCGATTTTACCTTGTTAGTTCTTCATGGTTCCCACAATTCTAGTTGTGGATTTAGGTACTCATGATTTTTGTAGATTCAAGATTTATGAATTTGAATGACATAATAGAGCACTTACATAATTGAATTAAGCACAAGTAAATCCAAGCTTCAGTGAGAATCACAAGATTGTAATTAGAAGATCCAATCAGAGTGTTTAAGTGTTTCTCTAAGCTCTCAAATATTTTTCTCTATTCTATCTCACTATTTTTCTGTCCACTCTTCGAACTCTCTAAGAAAATAACCTAAAAGCTTATTTATAATGTTTTAAATACATGTCCTAAATAAGATAGGATAACTGGGTCGGCATGCCTCACGAGCTTCTTTATGAGCCTTATTGTGTTCCACGGCCCATAATTGGGCTTTCGTACATTCGTTGTTGCGAAACTGAGACTTGTGTTCTACTATATCCCTCTACGGCTTGTGAAATTTTTTACGGCCCGTAGGGGGGTTTTGTCTGATGAAATTTCAGAAAGTGTTTTTTCTTTGATCCTTAGGGCACGAGACTTGATGTATGACTCGTAAAATGTTTCATGACCCGTTTGTATTTTCATCGAACAAACTTTAGAAACTTATCCCTTATTGGAATTGTGCATGAGACTTCCTTCATAGCCTGTAGAATGTTCTATGGCCTGTAAAGGGTCTCGTACATCGTCAAAATCAGCAACTTTTGCATATTCTTCTTAAAGTTAATGCCAACCTTGATATCTTGCACATCAAACCTAAAAACATATAAAATGCACTAACATTGCTTTGAGAACACATCAAAATTCTATGTTTTAAGCATCAAAAGTGTTATATTTTGATAGCACATCAATACCCTCAACTTAAAATTATTGTTTGTCCTTATGTGATGGACTTAATCTATATAAGCAGTATAGTAGCACACAAAATCAACCTAATGGCATACTTATATCAAACTTAAATAGAGATACCCACACCACTTTTAAAAATAAAATCAGAGAGCTATCTAGCAAACCAATATAGACTAGCATGTGATAATACAACTATGACAAGTGAGGTACTATCAACAAGCCACACTAAATAAGTTAAATGTTGACAATGCAATGCAATTACCCTCATAGAAAGAAGTTCCATATCTCGCTCTCAATGATGTTTTCATGTAAAATCTTAGGACTATGCAAAATCACTCACCCTCACAAAAGATATTCATGGATCATGCCCAATATCTTAGGCTTTCCCCTATACGCATGACTAAGACCTTTGACTACTAGACTAGGATCACTTTAGGACTTTATGGTCTTGTAACATAGGTTTAAGCGGCTTTGGTATGATATTTTGGGATCATAGTGACTAAAGGCCCTTCTTGACATTCATCTTTTCTACATATTTTCCCTACAAACACTTGTTACTTTCATTTCGTTCTCCTTTTTCTCCTATGTCAAGCTTTTCTGAGTGCTTCTTTTCATTTTTCAGCTTTTTGCCTTGCTTTCACACTTCATTTTTCTTTTTAGCTCATAACTAAGATCACATTTATTTTTCTTGCATGAAATATATGATTTTTTTTCTCCTTTTTCCATGTATCACTAACTTTCCCCTAATTTTGTGTTTCACCCTTGCACCAGCCACCCTCAACATAGGGTTTTGGACTGAGTTAAGGTGCACATTATCCATCCTCAAAACTAGGGCAAATTTTGGTAGCCACCCTCAACTTAGGCTTTTTGCCTTATTCATGTTGCACAATGATCAAGGAAGAACCAGGGCTAATTTTAGGATTTTACAACTAATAAGACTAGGTTACTTAGGTTTTTACAAAGGATAGGCACATGTCAGGCTCAAACATTAGGATCAAGGGATATCCTGCTTTTGGTTTGGTAATTTAGGCTAAGTAAGAAAAATAACCTAAGATCCTCTCCTAAACCAATTAATCTACAGTCTAACTTAGAGCAACAGGGCAAGTTCTGAATTAGCACATACCACATTAGTTTAACAAATTAAGCTCACACTCACACGACACTAATTACGTCATCAACACAAGACTCTCAGATCATGCTTTTTATCACAATTTATCCTCACTTATCAGAACAAGCATCATCAACACACTTAGACATGCATGGTTCCTGTCAAGACTAACTAATCAAAATTTAGTGGGTATCATTTTTCACAAAAACACCAAAAACAAACATATTCCACAAATATTAGTATTATATGCTACAAATACTACCTAAACATCCTAAATATGTCAGTTCAACAGGAAATAAATATCCATGGGAAAAAATATAGGAAAGAAAACCCCTACGATTCAAAAAATGGTACAGTTATAGACCCAAGCTACTCAGACTTCACTAAGCCCTATAACTAGCCACACCTCATCAAAAAAGAGGTGCATTATCCTCAATGCACATAATTAAACATAATAAAGTACTAGGGTCAAAAAGCATACCTCGGTGCCTAAGCATTGATGTGTGGCTGAGTCTAACCACCCTCAACCTGCATGGTACCTCCTCAGTAGTAGTACCCTATCCGAAAGGGCCAGAACCCCTCACCTTCACGAGCTCTCGAGCCTATCATCTCTCCTCCTCCTATCTCAACTCCCTTAAGACAAGGTCGACATCATCTTTCTTAGTCAACCTTGCATGAAATCATATAGAATCTAGATCATCATCTATGCGAGGCCTCTTCTCGTAGGAAGGTTGTGTGTGCTCGTCAGGAGCAAATAGATCCACCACCAGCACCAGAAGTGTAGTCTCTGGTAGTGTCACCGGTGCTGCTATCATGTCAGCCCAGAGTCACTGGATCTCTATCTGGATGGCCGTCATATCTGTTAGTCATGCCATACTCAGGCTCTATTAGACCCTTATCTCAAGGCATTAATGTGGGCATCTACGGATAAAAGGCAATCCTGAATACTACCGACTGTGTATGCTTTCATGCAACCCTCTAACTATAAAATTTTTTGGCAGATCCAAGGCCTAATCTGCTGAACTAGTTGAGTCAATTGCGACTCAGTATGTGATAACCTCTGCGCTATAGCTTGTATAGATACTACAGACACGTAAGCCATGCCCACGAGTGTGGTCTGTGATGAAGTGGCTTGTGGTGTAGGAGTAGTAATAGGGGGCCCTCTCTCATTTATCTTGATCTTTGAGGGCCTCTCCTCTATGGAAACAGTAGTAGTGGTGGTGGTCGGTGGAACCTCCGGCAGTGGCACTAGGGTGAACATCTATGGCATGGGAGCAGGTTGGTACGGTGCTCACTAGAGTGCTACTAGGTTCTCCACAGCCTTTATCTCGTTGGCATCTAAAGTTTGCTGGACAATCAATGAGTCCAGCTGGTGTAGACTCTCCAGCCCAGACTCTAGATAGAGTCTGTAGAGCAAGCATGGAGAAAGGATAGAGGTGAACCTCTTTAGGGCAGCCTTATGGATTTGCTCGGTGATAAGGTAGGTCTAATCTATCTCATAACTAGCTAAGATGCTAGCAACTAGCATTGCACACTTTGGTGTCAAAGTATTATCTACAAGTGTTGGGCTGGATGCGTGATCTGATAATCACCCACCAAATTTTTATGGGAAAACTGAGAGAAGCCTTAATAATAGGGTCTGAGTTGGTGGCTACCCATACAGGCTCTGGACCATGCACAACAATCAAATTGACCATCTATCTCATCAAGCTAGCTCTGCAGTCTGCATCTCTCATCAAGGTCAAGTCACTAGTTTGCCTCACTCTTTGGTCGAACTCAGATATGGATCTAGGGGCAGGGAACTCTGGTCCAAATAACATATGGTGGATGGTGGTCTTCGAGATATCTACCTACTTGCCCCTTACTTTTATCTGCATTAGTCTAGGGTAAATAAGGGGCTTTGTTCTCTTGGGAAAAGAGCTCTGAATGATGGTTGCATAGGATACGTAGAACTCCCTTACCATGGTCAGGAAGTACCTCCCGAGCGATTTGGTCAACCACTGGAGTCCGTATCTAATTATAGTGTCTTGGAGACTAAAGACATTGTCTAGTCTATTTGGGATAACCTGAGGCCCCTCATAGATGGAGCGGGCTAGCTTGCCCCGCTCTGTAGTTTGCACGTCCTCTGTATAGATGTCCCACAAATCTGTGACACACCACCAACTAGTAAGAGCATCTGGTGGAGATGGAATAGTGATGCCCCTGGTATGGCAGAGGACTCTATCTCAGACCTGTCGCTGGAGCCTGATTCTAAGTTGGACAGAGTCATCTGAATAGAGCTGCTCCATTCATGGTCTCCCTCTTTAGACTGGGGAGTACAAACGATAAGAGCCTGGGTCTGCCCAGCTATAGTGGCTGCCCTCATCAGTGGTCTATCAGCCTCAGGGTAAGGTCGGACACTGAGCTCCTCTATTGATCCACTCGGTGTGGGGGTCTGCTCATCCCCCAAGGGCTCATCCCTGAGCCTCCTCTACATGGCCTTTATTTCCTCACATCTTGCATTTGAGGCCATGGTACCCGAAAGATAGACATCTACGTATCTTGGTTAGCCACAATAGATTAGAAAATGAAGTGCAAAAGCAACTCAGACATAGTTGCAAAAGGGTCTACGAAAGCACCCTGTTTGAACAAATCATCAATAAAAAACATGGACCCATGCGATCACACACCAAATATTACACATATAGTCAATTCAATTCAAATGGTAAGTGATTACATTGGTGCCAAATCACATCATTCAAATATAGACAAAGGCAACTAGACCGAATTTCAGTCCTAAATGCTTGTTTCAAAATAGGCAACCATAATTTAAACATCAATCATAGAAATTTGCACACATGGTTTCATGTCTAAATCAACCATACCCAACAAAAATATTCAACCTAGCCATTTAATAATTGGTAAAGTAATGGTGTTTAAAGGATCAAAAACTTACCAAATAGAGTGAGTAGATTGTAGAAATTGAAGGAGGTGAGGAGACATTGAGAACCCTAGATTGTAAAAAAAAGTTTGTTGGAAAGTGGTGGTGATGTTGCCGTTGGTGGTCGAAATATATAAGGGTGGGGTTTGGCTGGGAAGATTTTGTAAATTAAGACTCAAATGGGGTTAAAATAGTTTGAACCCTTACCTATTATCCCAGTACAATCTCTACTTTGCCAGTTCAGTTGATTAGACGAGAATACATCAATCGACTCTTGATAATTAATCTCTTTTCCTATTCATTACTTTCTTGATCCAGCCAATAATGCTACGCGGGTTCTAATGTCGGCCACCACTAGAAAAATACAAAACAAAGAGAGTTAATTAATAATGCATCCATACTTTTCAAGAATTATGAATTATCTAATTTTACCTTGTTAGTTCTTCATGGTTTCCATAACCCTAGTTGTAGATTTAGCTACTCATGATTTGAGTAGATGCAAGACTTATGAATTTGAATAACATAATAGAGCACTTACACAATTGAATTAAGCAAAAGTAAATCCAAGCTTCAATAAGAATCACAAGATTATAATTAAAAGATCAAATCAAAGTCTACAAGTGTTTCTCAAATTGGCCAATGTTTTTCTCTACTCTATCTAACTATTTTCTATCAACTTTTCGAATTCTTTAAAAAAAGTAACCTAAAAACCTATTTATAATGTTTAAAATACATGTCCTAAAATAAATAGGATAACTGGGTCTGCCCATCTAATGAGCTGCTTTACGAGCCATGTTGTGTTCCATGGCCCATAATCGGGATTCCATAATTCATTGCATCAAAACCGGCCTTGTGTTCTACGATACCTCTCTATGGCTCGTAAAAGATTCTATGAGCTGTAGGAGGGTTTTGTCTGATGAAACTTTAGAAAGTCATTTTGCTTTGATCCTCAAGGCACGAGACTTGATCTACAACTTGTAAAATATTTCACGACCCGTCTACATGTTCATAAAAAACAAACTTCAGAAAATCAGTCCATCATTGGAATCGAACATGAGACCTCCTTCATGACCTGTAGAATTCTCTACAAGCCTATAAAGGATCTTGTACATCCTCAAAATCAGCAACTTCTGCACATTCTTCCCAAAATCAATATCAACCTTGAACTCTTGCAAACTAAACACAAAAACACATAAAACCCCCTAACACCGCATCAAGAATAACAAAAATTCTAAGTTTTAAGCATCAATAGTATTGTATTTTGACAGCACATCACCTATCGATCCCTCACTCTGGTATGTGTCAATTTTTGCTAAGTGAGGGGCTTCTTTCCTATAACACCCCACACACACTATACGTATTTGTACTACACACATGAAATATGATAAGGACTTTCAAATTAGTGCCAAACCATGTTATAGTACTTTAAGTGGGCTGTATTTACAGCCCAACATGAAGGATTAAATAGGCCGAACTACATGCTACAAGACTTAACTAATTGGGCAAAAATAAAAGAAGAGAAAAATCTGCACATAGGCAGCCCAAGTCCATCACCTTTAGAGATCCATTTAGCCCAAATTTTTATTAGGAAGCTGCTACATCACCAGCTATATTATACATACATATGTGTGGCTAATAAACCAAGATCAATTCAGCCAAAATCTTCTATACAAAGAGCACAAACAGCGACCTTACTTCATTCCACTGAAAATACAAAAAAATAAAACAGATGGCTTTTTATTTTGATCTCAACGTTTTGCTGGTGTTCCAAGCAATTTTAAGAGACCTTAAAGCTTATTTGGCAAGTATTACATGTGAGAAGAAACGTAAGTAGATCTACTGATGTGTTTGGTATGGTTTCCCTATGAAAAACAAGAGAGTTATGTTGGTTGTATTGAAACCGAAATTTCTGGACAGCATGTGTTGTTCATGTTGCTGTGTACTTTTCTTGTTGATTGTGAGTTGTTTCTCTTCTTTATTTACTAAAGTATGAAGTATTACTTATGTACATAACAAAGGATAGTTTGGAAGTGGTATAATCAGGCTGTTTGATTGTCTTTATAGTCCATAAAAGTGACTTTCTATATGATGTCGCAATTGTGTTGTTGATTGAACTTATGGACTGATGTATATAGGGTTGTTGCTCCACTATTTTCATTGTTGATTTGGTACTTTGCTGAGACTATTTGAAGGCCGATATTGTGTGTAAATGTTTGAAGAATAGTTTGGTTTAAGTTGGGATAGGTTTGGGATTACCGACGTCGAAAGGTAGCAAAAAAATGTAACGTTATGCTGCCCATTTGTTTGTTGCGTAGAATTATCATGTGCCCTGGTTTGTAGATTGTTATGAAGCTGGTGTGATGCTAAGACAGGTTATTCATAATGTGTAGATGTTAATGTCCATTAGGAAATGCAATTAAAGGCAAAACAGTAGGAAAACACGCTCGGGATTGTAGTTGCACGCTTGCTGCCCGGGTGTTGTTTCTATGTGAAATTGGGAGTCTAAGATGTGTCTATTGGCCTCTAATGCTAGTTTCATTACTTACTATGTTGTAGATAAATATTTTGAGGAAGGGAAGGTTATTCCAAGGTAAAAGCAAGGTCACACAATGAGGTATGTAAGGCTATTTGATTTTCTATCACTTGGCATGAAACATATATCCATTATTGGTACATAAAGGCACTTACCAACTTTGATACAATTAGTAACTGTATCTTCACTCTTTTATGTGTTTATATGCTATCAAGTTCAAGAAAGAGATCTCACAAACTAGTATAAAAATTGTAAGGGCTGGAATACTAGCCTAGCATAGGGATGAACCCGATACAGTTTGCCCCTAATGAGCTGGGTCTTTTATAGCATATGTTATGCACAGATTATACAGATATTACAGTAAAGGTAAAGTGATGTAAAGAATGTAAAGTACATGATCCCACGGTATAATCAAAGGTGGTCTCTTATCATAAATAAATATAAAGTTTCATTTGAGTTGTTAATTCATATACAATGTTTCTTGCCTTATATATTCAGTACATCATCTCGTACTGACGTCCCTTATGGGGGACCTTGGATAGCGTAGCCCCAACGGCCTAGTCAGATGCTTTTCCTTTTGGCTTGTTAGTGCTATTTACTTTCTTAAAGGTATATTGGAGGTGAAAGTCCTTATAATGCATATAGAAGACACATAGGTACAGTTAGTTCTCCTGGGCCTTACCGGCAATGGGTGCCAGTCCGCCTTAATGGGATTTGGGGCGTGACATTTCCCTTGGTAAAAGAGTTGAGAATAGTGGTGGCATGTGATGCATAGAACTCCCAAACCATGGCTAAGGAGTACTTACTTGAAGATCTAGCCAGGCACTAAAGCCCTTGTCTAGAGATAGTGTCCTAAAGGCCTGGGACACTATCTTCTCGAAGTTATAATACGGGGTTCTCAAACATGGAATGAGCTAGTCGGCCTTGCTTATTCTTTTGCATACCCTCTATGTAGATGGTCCATATGCCCTCAAAGCACCACCAGTTAGATAGAGTATCTGGAGCTGATGGTGATGCCTGAGGTGCTGTAGAGGACTCCTTCTCTGACTCATCGTCGGATCCTGACTCAGACTCCTTTCTAGAAGGAGTCACCTGAATGAAACTGCTATCTTTGTTGTATCCCTCTTCAGACTGAGGAGAGCAGACAATGATAGCCTAGATCTGGGGCTTCCCAGCATGTTTGATAGCAGTTCGTGTCTGTGTTTGCTCAATGTTCGGGTCTGACTGGACACCGAGCTCCTCAATTGATCCACTGGCCTCAGAGGTGCCCAGATTCTCTAGGGGCTCATCTTGTAGTCTCTGCTACAAGGCCCTAATCTTATCTCTCCTAGCCTATGGGGCCATAGTACCTAAAACACATATATTTAGCAAATAAGATTAGCCCCGCAGTAAAGGAATTAAAAGCAAAAACATTACAGACATGGTTACCAATGGGTTTACGAAGGTACTTTTATGGGCCATTGTGAAAACTATGAGCCATAAAAAACCTCCTAGAAACAAAGTGCATAAATTTTGGCTACTAGAATTATATCTACGAGACCAAGTATGACTTGTAGAATATTCCACGAGTGGTAGATGTGTCCCTGTGTTTAATTTTCATAGGTAGGGATCTAAGAAACCTATCTATGAGTCGTAGATGAATCTATGGCTTGTAGAAGATCTTATCTGATAGTATCGTAGAAACTTCAAATTTTTGGAATTTCATATGAGGGGAAACTATAGCTCATGCAATGTTCCACGGGCCGTAGAAGATTGTCATAGTGTGAAATGTCCAAAACTTTAGATTTTCCAAGTCTATCACATGGATCCCATACAACGTGTTAAACATTTGAATCAGCATTGAAGTAAGACATGATGCATCCCCACATGATTACAACAAATATCTAACACCCCATATGTAATGCCCATATACAACCCCATCAAATATTATTTTACATGTTCCAAATCAAACCCACACCGTTTGAATGTTTAGAAACAAAAGTACACACACGTAATCACATATCAATTTTCAAGAAACATAGTCTATTCAATTCAAACAATATGTGATGATATGGTTTTCACATAATATTATTCAATCACACAAGTCATCGCTATAAACTCATTTTCTGACTTTCCACATTATTCAAGCATCGACAACACATTATTTACAATCAAATCATAAGCATATACAATGGCAACCACGGACTCAAACCCATACTAATTATATTACCTTGTCCATCAATTAATTTCAACCTAATCACATCAATTTCAGTAGTTAAAAGATTGTAGGACCAAGAACTTACTGAATTTGAGCAAAGAGGCATGAAAAATTGGAGGAGCCAAGGAGGGTAAACCCTAGGGCTACCGAAGGTGGTCAAAAAATGTTTTCCAAGAAAAGGGTTGGTGGCCAGATGGTGATGATCAAAAAATACTAGGGTAGGGGGTTCAGTCATTTTAAGTAATTTTTGTGAAGAGTAGGGGTCAAAATTATTTGACCCCTCTATTTATACTTTGATCGGGTCTGCCAAAACTATTAGGCTCAGCCTTCTATGAAACCTTGATTACAGGTTGTAGAAGTTTTTATGGCTCATAGATCTTAATTTCGTAGATTGACCAAACCTAGTATTTGGAAATAGATTTAATAGACCAGTATACGAGCCATATAATTAAATATGACTCCTAAAGGTTGTCAGAGAAACCTCTAATACTAAGTTAAAAGTAGAAAACTAACCTAGGATCCACGACCCTTATTCATGGACTGTAGTTTAATCTATGGGCCGTAAAGTTGGATCATGGAATGGAGTGCACAATGATTTGCTCACTAAAAGTGTTCTTTCAGTCAGTGTACAAGTCGTAGGTTTAGATACAACTCGTAGAACAAGTTGTAGAAACATATTTTTTTGCCCTTTCAGCCAAAAATGGCTGACTTGGTCATTTACCTGCATATTCTTCATAGAATACACTGTTACCCTATATGCAACAAGTCTAATGTCCAAAAATTACAACCAAAATACTAAAACCTAAACTACCTAAAAGTACAAAAGTTAAAACCAAAACAAAACTACCACTATTACATCAAATATCTTCAGCGGCCTCCCTAGTAGCGCTTGATTTTTTATCGCGGTACTACTTGGACAACTTAGTTACTCAGACTTCATCAAGTTCACAAACATCCATCTTCAAGTCATCTGGCCTCTTCATCGACTAACAGATATTGAAGATAACTTCTTCGTCATTTAATTGAAACTTGAGTTGGCCTGCCTCCATATCCACTAGTGCTCGACCAATGGCTAAGAAGGATCTTCCTATGATGACTTGGCCTTAGAAGTCAACTTTGCAATAAAAGATCACAAAGTTTATGGGGAATATGAACTGTTCTACTTTGACAAGGATGTCATAGAGTATCCTCGCAGGCTTCTTCATCGTGAGGTCAACCATCAACAATCACATGTTCATTGAAGTAGGGGCTCCCAATCCTAGCTTTTTGATTACAAGGGGCATCAGATTTATATTGGCACCAAGGTAACACAATTACCTTGTGAACACCATATCTCTAATAGTACAAAGTATGGTAAATGCACCAAGATCTTCTCACTTCGGCAACAAGGATCTTGTAGCAATTGTGCTACAATGTTGAAGCTCTTAGGAGAGCTCCTAGCTTACACCCTGCTTCTTTGTGACCATGTCTTTTATTAACTTCGTATACCCTAGCATCTTCTCCAAAGCCTCAATGAGAGAAATATTGATGGAGAGTTGTTTTATCATGGTTAGAAAGTGCTTGAATTTACTTTCTTCCTCCTTCTTTTTAATTCTTTGAGGGAAGAGAGTAGGAGGTCTAGGAATGGGCTTAAACTTCTGTGGCAGCTCTACAACATCACTTACCCCATCCTTGGCATGATTATCTTTGGTCTCAGCATCTTTGGCCTCAACTCTCTCCTCATTAACATCATCATCATCAACCGACATATAAGGATCAATGGTCGACTTACCACAACGAGTAGTCACCACCGTACACTGCCCCTCATTCTTGGACTTTGAATTGTGTTGCTGGGCAATGTACCTTTTTGTTATTGGTTGAGTTGAGTTGATATCTAACTGACTATTGCTCTAGCTATTTGTTAGCAATGGAATGAGACTCAATCTTTTGATTAATGCTGGAGATGTCAGACTTCCTATCAAGGTCTTATCTTGTGTATCAGCCTTCTTCAATAGATGATCAAACATCTCTCTAGAACTACCAGTACTTATGTCACAATTATATGGTGGCACATAAGGACTATTCTTGTAACCATCTCTCCAACCCTAAAAAATATCTCTATCCTAGCCTTTATTTCTATCGTAGAAACCTCCACAATTGTTGTCTCTGAACACACCATCCCTGACATAGTTCTGACCCTGCTTTACCAACAACTCCATATTGGTACAAATCCAAGCAAGCTCTTACATCATCTCCTCATTTATTTTTTCTTGCCCCAGACTAGTTTTGACTGCACACGAGCTCTTTGTTAATGCCTTATCTCTCATTTCCCATGCATGCTTTATCTTAACCATATATTCCAGCTCTTTAGCAACCCTTAAAATGGTTGATTTAAAAATGCACCACACATGATAGTATCAGCACATGCTTGGCTATTCTCGTCTAAGGCACAGTAGAAGATATCCACCAAGGCATATTCAACTATCTTGTTTTCACCTCCCAAGCCTAGGGCCTAGAAATGTCACAATATTGGAAACCCAAAGGGACTCTAAACAAGTCTCTTATCATATCAATTACATATTCTTGGTCGCGAAAGCAAAATAAATAACAACAAGAGATATTATAAAGAGGAAAATAGGACTAAGAGAAATCTTGATATTCATAAAAGCATAAAAGAGTCAAGCTCCTAGCATAAATGTATCATAATATCCAATAACACCTCTAACATAGAATGGAGCAGGGGCCAAGATACTTTTCGGGCTCACCCCCATATTAATAAGTGTTCAACATAAAGATGTCTCAAAATAGGAAGTGTAATGTAAATAATGTCATCAGACTTGAGGACTTACTGATGCTTATCTCCAAAGTACCGAAATAGTCATGTGGAGGATGATAGTAAGGAGTTTCGGTCCCTACATGGTAATATCATGTAGGTATAGAGTATGTGTTAGTACATTTGAATGTACTAAGTATGCGAGATACAATGCAACATAGACATAAGCGAATATATTCAAAATGCATAATCATAAGCAATGGATATACATAATCTCAATAGGCATGCATGATCATTGCTTATAGTAAAATATGTTTATAAATCATTCAACTTGCATAGTATATAATACATGTGTGGGAAGAGACCTTAACCAACATAGACCAAGCGAGCTACTACTTGGAATCCAAGGCATGTCACCCCCTTGACAAGTTGATCGAGGCATGTCACCCCCTCGACAAGGTGTGGTCTACTTGCCCTGGTAGTAATACAATGAATAATCTGAGGCATGTCATCTCCTTGTCAAGGTGATTGAGGCATGTCACCCCCTCGACAAGGTGTGGTCTACTTGCCCTGGTAGTAATACAATGAATAATCTGAGGCATGTCATCTCCTTGTCAAGGTGATTGAGGCATGTCACCCCCTCGGCAAGGTGTGGTATAACTAGGTGGATCCACTAGAAAGCCGTAAAAGAGATCATGTATAATCCTATGGTAGCACATAGTTTAGAGACTAAAGACTTTATAAAAGGACTCTGTGAGTCAAGCCCCCATCATAGCCTTAATCGGTGCTAAGTCAAATCCCACGAAATACTTGAAATAATCATAACTTGTATAACTTGTAAGGAACATGGAAACATGACATGAGTAGCTCTTGAAACATGCTTGACCTCCAGTAATGAGCTTAACTTAAACATGAAAGTAGATAACAATCAGACGTGATCCCTTGCTTTAACATGAATGGCTCACAAGACATACAAATCTTGAAATAGGGCTTAACTTGATACTTTCAAAATCATAGATACTATTCATGAATTCAATACATTCTTGAAAGCCCTTAATCATCATAAAATCACTTGACTTGTAAATCATGTAACAGTTTATCAATGAATTCAGAATTGTTGTTATGTAGTTTTGTCAAACACTTGATGGATTTATGATACTTGATCAAAATCATGCAATTCAAGAGTAAGGCAAGATGAGTAAAGTCAATGTAAATCAACCCACCCA
>DF360151.1:48283-64116 GCA_000787875.1 Solanum virginianum | reverse complement strand
GGGGCCACTTCTAAGTAATTGTTCTAAATGTTTGCTCAAGAAAAGAATTTATTCAAGGAATTAAAAAGAGTCTTACATGTGTACATGTGTGTGTACATATATATTTATACACATCCACCTCTTTAAATATTCTACTTAGACCCCAAACTTTCCGATATTACCTCTTTGGTCCTAATTTTTTCAATAATGACACTTGGGTCTCGAATTCCCGTAACAGTTCCAAAACACCCCAATATGGGTTCTAACAATTAAGTCTTGAAAAATAATTTTAAGAATAATATTTAATGCTAAAGACAATATATCAAAAAATAATTATTTATCTCGATATGTTAAGAGTGTAAAGTGTGGGGTTTAGCCGCATATATATCGAAAAGAAACTTCAACAAAGGCTGCAATCTTTTTGTTGTTTTCAACAAATCTTACACAACAAATTTGTTTGGTTTGAAATGTGGTTCCTTGTGATGTCACCAATGACATCTTATAGACACATTTCCCTCTATATAAGGAGCTCTTCTGCTCCTCATTTGAGATGCACCAAAAACACAAAGAGCAAAGAAAAATACATTGACTATTATTCTGCGAGGTATGCCATAGACTATATAATAAAAATAGTTCGTGAAAAAAATAAAATGTGAGCGATATTTTTTAGTAAGATAAAAAATCAAAAGAGGGTATTTCTTTTGTGTGTGTAGAAATTTTTTGAGTATTGTACTCGCGCCTACATGGTGTAAAATTCCTTACTATAGTGATATCAGTTGCTCCTCTTGACCTGTGGTTTTCTCCTTATTTAAAAGGGTTTTCGCGTAAAAATTTGGTGTCATTATTTTACCTATTTTATTCCTCTTATTTTTGACTGTATACTTTTGTATTTGTCCATTTTTTTCAACAAACTGGTATCAGAGCACTGATTTGCAATAGCAATATTTTTTAAGAAAAAATAATAGATGTCAACATTGGTAGAATGATTACTTTGAATGACACTAATTATGCCATTTGGAAGGGAAAAATGGAAGATCAAATTAACATTAAGAATTTCTATCAACCAATTTTTTTCACTATACAACCTGAAAATAAAACAGATGAACAGTAAAATCTGTTGCATAGACAAGTTTGTGAATTTATTAGATAGTGGGTTGACGATAATGTGTAGAACCATATATCTAGTGATACACATGTTTGAACCCTATGAAAGTATCTTGAAAGTTTGTATACTCGGTAGACTGAGAATAATAAAACATTCTTAATAAAGCAGATATTTAGTTTAAAATATATGGATGGTTCTCCGATGACAGATCACTTGAATAATTTTCAAGGGGTGATGAACCAATTATCTGCTATGGGTATTAAATTTGATGAAGAAATTTAAGGCTTGCTTCTACTTGGTTCTCTACCAGATTCTTGGAAAACATGTAGAATGTCATTGTCAAATTTTATTCCTGATGGTGTGATCATTGGATTTTGCCAAGAGCAGTGTCTTGAACGAAGAGATGAGAAGAAAATCTCAAGGTTCTTCTTGGTCAGATGTCTTAGTGACTAGCCCCAGGGGGAGAAACAAAAATCGCTATTCTTAGAATGAAGAACACAACAGGAGCAAATCTAGAGGCAAACTTAAAAATGTTGAGTGTTATCATTATGATATGAAAGGGCACACTAACAAGTTTTGTCAGAAATTAAAGAGGGAGAACAAAGAAAAAAGAAGAAAATAAAGAAGATGACAATGAAAATTGCCTAGCTACCATTGCCACTGAAGATCTTCTTACCATTCTTGATGTGGATCTGATAAATATTTCCTGTGATAAGTCAAGCTGGATTGTAGACACTGGTGCTGCATCTCATGTGATGTCAATGAAAGATTTTGTCTCTTCCTATACTCCTAGTGATTTTGGAACTTTGAGTATGGAAAATGAGACTGTATCTAAGGTGGCTAGTATTGGTACAATCTGTTTAGAAACTAGTGTTGGAACTAAACTAGTTTTAAACAATGTGAAAGATGCACCTGATGTTCGTCTGCACCTAATTTTGTTGATGTATAAGATAATGAAGGATATGTTAGTACCAATGGTGGAGGAGGATGAAAACTCATTAAGGGTTCCTTGGTTGTGGCTCGTGGTGACAAATGTCATGTTCTATATTAGACTACGACTTCTACTTGTGCCAACATGGTGAGTGCAGTTGAGAGCGATAACACTTCAACATTATGGAGCAAGAGACTTAGCCACATCAGTGAGAAAGGACTTAATGTTCTACCGAGAAGAAATTATTGTTAGATTTCAAAAGTGCTAAATTAAAAAAGTGTGAGTACTGCTTGACTGGAAAGCAAAATAGAGTTTCCTTCAAGTCTAACCCTCTTTCAAGAAAGATAGAGTTGCTTGAGTTGATGCACTCTTATTTATATGGTCCAACGAAGACAAAGACTTTGGGTGGTGCACTCTACTTTGTCACTTTCATTGATGATTGCTCGAGAAAAATTTAGATCTATGTCTTAAACACGAAAGGCCAAGTGTTAGGTGTCTTTAAGCAGTTTTATGCTTTAGCTGAGAGAGAAACTGGAAAGAAACTGAAATGTATTTGGACTGATAATGATGATTAATATTGTGGATCATTTGATGAATACTGCAATCATCAAGGTATTAGACACCGAAATACTCCTCCTAAGACTCCTCAGCTTAATGGTTTGGTAGAGAGGATGGACAAGACCTTGATGGAAAGAGTTAGATATTTGCTTTCTGAAGCAAAGTTGCCAAAGTCCTTTTGGCGGGTGGCTTTATTGACCGCTGCACATGTAATTAACCTATCTTCTACTGTGGCTTTGCAAAGTGATATTCAAACAAAGTTTGGTATGGAAGGATGTTTTCTATGACCATTTGAGGGTGTTTGGCTGCAAATTATTTGTACGTATGGCAAAAGACGAGAGGTCAAAGTTAGATGCCAAGACAAAGCAATGCATCTTCGTTGGATATAGCCTTGATGAATTTGGTTATAGGCTATATAATCCAATTGAAAAGAAGCTTGTGAGAAGCCGCGATATTGTCTTCATGGATAATCAAACAATTGAACACATTTCAAGAAGAAACTTCAATAAAGGCGGTAATCTTTTTATTATTTTCAAATAAATCTTACACAATAAATTTGTTCGATTTGAAATGTGGTTCCTCAGTTCTGATGGCATAGTACATCTCGATCAAGTTCCTCATACAAGTGTCCATGATGTTGGTGGGCTCGATGATCATGACGATGCCCAGAATCATGTTTAGGATTAACATCTTGATATTATTAATAATAATAATGGTGTTATGATGATCCTCTAGCTCATAAAATTGTGGACGAATCAAATATTTCTCTTAGGAGGTCTACAAGATAACATGTCCCCTTGTCTCATTATTAACCAAATGAGTATGTGTTGCTCACTGATGGGGAGAATCTAAATATTATAAAGAGACTATAGAAGATGAGCACAGGGATCAATAGATAGAAGCCATGTAAGATGAGATAAAATCCTTGCATGAGAATCATATTTATGAGTTGCTGAAATTGCCTAAGGGCATAAGAGCTTTGAAGAATAGTGGGCGTTCAAAGTTAAAATTGAAGAACACATCCAGAAGCTCAGATACAAAGCCAAATTGGTTGTTAAGGGGTTCGGTCAAAGAAAGGTGATTGACTTTGACAAAATATTTTCACCTATTATGAAAATGTCCTTCCTTTGCATAGTTCTTGGCCTGGCTGCTAGTCTAATTTAGAGATTGAGCAGATGGATGTGAAGATGGCTTTTCTTCATAGTGACCTAGAAGAGGAGATTTATATGAAATAACTTGAGGGCTTTAAAGTAAATGGTAAACAAAATTTCATGTGCAAATTCAAAAAGAGTCTTTATGGCCTAAAGAAAGCTCCTAGACAATGGTACAATAGGTTTGAATCTGTTATGGGGAAGCAAGACTACAAGAAGACTTCCTCAGACCATTGTGTATTTGTACAAAAATTTTCGCTCCCAGACAGTGGTACAAAAAGTTTGAATCTGTCATGGGGGAGCAAGGCTACAAGAAGACTTCCTCAGACCATTGTGTATTTGTACAAAAATTTTCTGATGATGATTTTATCATCTTATTGTTGTATGTGGATGATATGCTGATTGTGGGCAAGTATACTTCTAAAATTGATGAGCTAAAGAATGAGTTGTGTAAGTCTTTTCTATGAAAAACTTAGGCTATGCTAAACAAATTTGGGTATGAGGATCACTCATCCCAGAGATGAAAGGAAGATCTATCTGTCACAAAAGAAGTACATTGAACGTGTACTAGAGCATTTCAACATGAAGAATGCTAAACCTGTTAGCACATCTCTTGCTAGTCATATGAATTTGAGTAAGAAGATATGTCCAACAACAAGGGAGGAAAAAGAATGTATGGCCAAAATTTCATATTCCTCTATCGTTGGAAGTTTGATATATGCAATGGTATGCATTAGACCAAATATTGCTCATGCAGTTGGTATTGTCAGTAGATTTCTCGATAATCTTGTAAAAGAGCATTGAGAAGCTGTGAAGTGGATACTTAGGTATCTGAGAGGAAGCTCAGATGTATATTTGTGTTTTGGAGGCTCTAGTCCAATCTTGAAGGGTTACACAGATGTTGATATGGCGGTGACCTTGATAATAGAAAATTCACTACTGAATATTTGTTTACTTTTTCAGAGGGAGTTATATCATGGTAGTCAAAGTTGTAGATCCGTGTTGCACTAGATACAACTGAAGCTGAGTATATTATGGCTATTGAAGCTAGCAAAGAGATGATATGGCTTAAACAATTCCTTCAAGAGCTTGGCTGCAGCAGATGGAGTATGTCATCTATTATGATAGTCAAAGTGCGATAGACTTGAGCAAGAACTCAATGTACAATGCAAGGATGAAACACATAGATATGAGATACCACTAAATTTGAGAAAGGATATAGGACAAATCTATACAGGTTGAAAAGATCTCTCCAAATGAGAATCCTACAGATATGCTAACCAAAGTTGTGACAAAGGAAAAGCTAGTATTATGCAAAAAACTTGTCTGCATGAGCTTCCTTTGAGAAAATGAAGATACCTTCTTTCGGTGAATGGGTTTGGAGGGGGAGATTTGTGGGGTCCAGCCCTATATATATCAAGAAGAAACTTCAATAAAGGCGGTAATCTTTTTATTATTTTCAAATAAATCTTACACAATAAATTTGTTCGATTTGAAATGTGGTTCCTTGTGATGCCACCATGGATATCTTAGGGACATATTTCCCTTTATATAAGAAGCTCTTCTTCTCCTCATTTAAGATGCACCAAAAACACAGAGAGCAAAGAAAAATACACTGAGTATTTTTCTATGAGGTATACCATGGACTATATAAGAAAAATAGTCTGTGAAGAAAAATAGAGCGTGAGCGATATTTTTGAGTAAGGTGAAAAATGTAACGAGGGTATTTCTTTTGTGTGTGTAGAAATTTTTTGAGTATTTTACTCATGTCTACATGGTGTAAAATTCCTCACTATAGTGATGTCAGTTGCTCCTCTTAGCCTGTGATTTTCCCCTTATTTAAAAAGGTTTCCACGGTAAAAAAGTTTGGTGTTATTATTTTTTCCATTTTATTCCTCTTATTTTTGAACATATACTTTTGTATTTATCCGTTTTTCCCAACAGAAAGTAAAAATGAAAATCTATTTTAGAAATAAATAACAAATAAAATTGAAAAGAAGAAGTATTTCTTAGAGTAGGCCTTAGGAGTGGTTGGAGTTTGTTTGAAACACCTAGACAAGGTTACGTACAAACTTTGGAGAAGATTGGAGGTGATTTGAATTAGTTTGGAGTCAAAATTAAAAATTGAAATCGACATGTCACTGCAATCATGTATATCATATGCGTTATATATATATATATATATATATATATATATATATATATATATATTGTAACGCCTGGTTATATTATAAAATAGCCCTAGAATAGAAATGTGCGCGTAACGTGTTTTCCCATGCTCCATTTGTGAATCTAAGACCGGATATGCAATCAGCATGGAAAATTGAGTCGAAAAATGGTCTCGTTCGAATTTTAGAGCGATCAGATCGAAAAATAATTTTTTGATCCAAATCAAAGAATAGTGGTTGTGTGCGCCCAAAATGGTGCGATGCGCTTGGGATGCAGACATGCCTTGTGTTTTTCTTAAATTTTTTTTACAGGAATTGAAAAACTCGTTTGGAGAATTTTTGGAAGAAAATGCACTGATTTGCGCTTGGAGCGTGTCGCGGACCTGTGTAAATTCTAAGGCATTTTTTTTTTATATTTCGTGAGGGGTATTTTCGACCTTTTTCAATCCCTTTTAAGTTTAATAAACGAATATAAGGGATCTTTTACATCAAGTCAAGTCCAAAGAATTTCTACTAACTATGTTTTCATATGAGTTGATAGAAGGGTCAATTTCAAATGACTATATCTCCTAAAGTATAACAAGTTAGGTGACCCATAATATATAAAATCAAAGATATCTGAAATTAGCTTTTCAATGCATCTAAATTTACATTAATTAGAGTTCGGAGGAGAAAATTATGACCATTTTACTGAAGACCTGCAGAGTTGTCCGATGATCCGCGATAGCTCCGCATCGTGGACCCAATGCGGACCCTTTCTGAATAAGAAAAATGATGTTTTTTCTTTTTATTTTGAGGGTGCTTTCATCCTAAAATCTTTGGGGGTCTATAAAAGGTTCCAAAATGTATAAAACGTTAATTTTCATAATCAAAACCCCCTCCTTCACTCCTAAACATAAACACTCAAAAATCATCAAAAAGTTATCAAGTTAGGATTAGCTTTCAAGATTCATCCTCAAGGTAAGTTATTCTTCATAAATTTCAATCTACCTAACCCAAATTTCTTCATCTTTTCATGAATCTCTAATGAATCTATAATAGAATCTTAAATCATAACCTAGGGTTTCAAGAAAACGAATTCAAGAATTCCAAGAGAGGATTTATTGATGGTAATATCAACTTTCTAGGTAGGTAAGGCTAAACTAAAAGCATGAGACTGTTTTCTCATATGCCCCATAGATGGTCTTAGATGAAAGTTGAAGGTTTTTGAGTTTACATGCATGATTCTTGATTATTTTCTTGAGAAATTATATTTACTACATGTATTTTCATATGTTGATGATCATCATAAACTTATTTTCTTGAATTAAATAATTTTCATGAGATACTGCATAACCCTACATGTTAAATTTTAAAAGCATACATGAAAGAAGATAGAGATTGAGACCGATTGAATGATGAGAGCTTCTACGAGGCTGATTTAAGATGAGATGATTGAGATAGTTTGATTGGATTGATTGTTTTATGAGCATTGAGTCATGGGAGGAGTATCGAGCTCTGAAAGAGTAAGAGTTAGTCCAACTCGTACTTGTAAAACTATATAGCCAAGCATAGGTGAGGATTAAGATCATCATATCATATTATGTTGAGGTTCCCTCTGATTAGAAGTTCCTGAAATAAATAGAGGACTTATATATCTGATGTCTCCATTTAGACTTGTCCTTATGGTTTCGATTCCTTCTCTACCTGACAAGTGCAGAATGACTGTGACAACATCAGCATGATTGTTGTACAAACACTGGCTCATAAGTGGTTGTTGTTAGATAGGACAAACTCCCAGAAAATTTCGAAACTGCGACTCTGAGTTGAGATGATATGAGATGAGACGAGTTGAGATGAATCCTTTCGAGATGAGTCTGATTTGATTGATGAGGTTTGATGGGTTAAATGTATCATTTGTCTACTAATTATTCTTGCTTTAGATAGACACTTGACATATTGATTTGTTATTATTCTGAGTTGAGTTGTTCCATATTATTCTACCTGTTTCAGTTTCATTCAGCTATTTTACATACTATACATTCCACTTACTGATGCTACTCGGCGCTACATTATTTTATGATGTAAATATAAGGATTGAAGATCATCAATAGGTGCATCATTGAAGATCTTGGACGTTCAGCTGATTGATGAACCTCCCCTATTTTGGAGGATTCATTATGCTATTTTCATCTTGCTTTAGAGTTAGACATTTATTAGCTTTATTTTGATTGAGGTAGCCATAGTCTATTATTGGCACCACTTGATAGTGATAGAGACTTCATAGAGTAGAGTCTGTTGATTGTTAAGACCTGTAGAGCCAGTTCTTTCTACTAGCTTTTCATTTACTATATCATATTTCGAGATTGGATAGATGTGCCCATTTACTTTTCTTTTGTCTTCTGCTGATTAGTAAAACAATTGATTGAATGAATATAATGAGGCCAAATGATTTGCTTGGGAACTAGCAATAGTCTTTGGGTGCCCTCTCGGGGCGTGACATATATTACACATATTTTTATGGATACATATATAAACGGAGATATGCTTGTTTGAAAGTCCATTCAAATCATAGCCTTCAAGTAGCTTCTAACTCAATTTCGTGCTAGAATGTTTTTAGACCTTAATTTACTTTCAACATATCTTCTACGTTGTGTCAATATATTATATTAAAAAAATATTTATCATTTATGCTAATAATAATTTTTTTTACTTAATATTTATAATATAATTTTAATACATATTATAGAGAATTATTTATGTAACATTTATAATACAAGTTTTATTGATAGATAATACATCTATCACACATTTTGATACACATTGTGTATAAATACAGATTTATCATAATATTATTATGTATTACTATAAATGATATAAATAAAATATATCACTAAAATCAATAACTATCTAGCTATATCTATACTATATTAAAAACATGAAAGCCCTCTACTTTAGACAAAATAATCTTTTCACTATTTTTTTCAATTATTATATTATTACTTTAATAATATTAGATAATAAATAAAATAAACATAATAAAAATTAAATGTAGAAGATTTTCTAATTATGGTTAAATTCGTATACAAAGAATCCTTTTCAAACTAAAATAGACTTGATGTAGAAAGAAAATAATTAAAAAAATAAAACTTTCAAATAATAATTTAATTTTTTTTTAAAAAGAAAACGCCCAGAAAAAAACTCTAAAAAGGGCTAAAAAAAAAAGACGTAAAAATTGAATTGTCCAAAAAAATAGGCAAAAAGTTTCAAAAATTAGACTTGATCCAATACTAATTTCAATTAAACAATAACACTAAAGCACATATTATCTATATAAGGAGTAAAATTATACTCACGTCAAAGAAATATACTTATATATCGATAGGTTTAGAGGTAATAATATTTCTTCTCACTTTCATAATATCGTATTCTATATGTACGTTGGTTGATAATTTATCTGTATTTTTATTGGCTTCAATTTTTATTTATATGTATGCATGCTTAAGGAGGTTTTAGAATACGACTTTATAGCTCTTACCCAAAGGAACTATAAATTGGTATTCAATATAAATTACAACGTTTAAGTATATCTAAGTTATTGAAACGACTATGTTCATTCTCCTGCTAAAAATCTCAAATAAAAAAAAACAAATGGTAAGTAAATATTTTATTATTTGAATTTTATTGTAATCATAATTCACATCGAGGTAGATAGGAGATGGATATGAATTTCATACTCAATAATAAACTAAGATATTCTTTCCCTTCAACACTAGAAGAACATAGAAGTATCAATATGGGTTGTAATGTAGTGATGAGATTGCTCCATTCTTAATTAAGGTTTGGGGTTCGAGCCTTAAATATGGAAAAAATTCTGTTAGGAGTACCCTTAAATGGGTCCTATAGTGTGTGATTAAAATTTAGTCGGAGCTTTAATGTAGACACTGGATGAAAAAAAATGACATATATACAATTAGAAGTATATTTAATTATTTTGTCTACGAAAAAATAATGTATTTATAAATTTAATGATATGAGATAGTAATATTTACATAATTATAGTAGTTTTGTGTTCAACAATGTAAGTTACATTCGTAATAATTTATTTACTTTTTATATAAATTTTATTAATTAATATAGTATACACGTACAAAATATGCACGCTAAACTAGGTTATTAAAAAGCATTCATCCAGATACTTTTTCCCATTATATATGTTATCTGTCTGTAGTCATGTTGGCCCACCAAAAAATTACTTCAAATTTCTTTGATCTTTGCGTGCCTTCATCTTTTTGCCAAAAGTAATTTCACACTTATCCTAGTTTTTTTAAAATTATTTCTTTGCAAGTGTTGCAACACTTGGATTTTGGTGTTGTTTTCAAGCTTCCAATTTATGGGTCATACAAGATAACCTGACCCACCCCATTCCATTTGTTTTCAGAACCGAAACGAGCTGGAATTTAGGGGTATGCATCGATTTGATTCGATTCTATTCGATTCGAATATATATATATATATATTTGATTTGATTAATTTATTTTTAATTTTTAAATATGCTAAATTAATAAGAAATTAATAAAGTAATAGAGTACGAAAACTATGTTTATAAACTTGCAAAAACTATAATTAGTTAATTACAAATTAAAACACTAAAATGGATAATTATTCATTTAAGTACAAAAAAGATTAAAATATGTAAAGTATTGTTATGCTATCCTATTAATATTAAATTACTAATATTTAATATTTTTGAAGGGGTAAAATATTAAATTATTATAATCTTATTGGGTTATAGGTTTATTTAGTAACCCAATAGTAAAAGTTGATATGAAACCGATGATCTAATTTTTTTTTTCAAACTATCAAAAACTCGATAACCTAATAACCCAATAACAGTAAACCAATAATATTTTTATTGGTTCGATTTTTGCACACCCCTATTAAAATTTTCATTTTGGTCTAGACCTAGCAAGCTGCTTCTTTTAGTAATCTTAAATGTCTGTTTAACCACCTTACAAGATTCTGCAAATCATCATTCTCGGAAAATGCCTTTATGACTTTTCTTTGAAGATGACTTTACTACTACTTTTGGTTTTGTTGATATAGGAAAGCTTATTTTTTTTACGCGAGAAAAGGTAAAAGATATCCCAAACTAATTGAAATAGAATAGAATTATCCTTCGTTACATTTTAGCTCAAAAATACCCATTGATTAAATTTTGGCTCAAATACCAATCAACAATCTTTGGTTTGTACCAATTTAATCAACAGCTGAACATGTTTACTCTAGTCTCTAGTGCAGGGAATGTGGTGGTTTTCTTCTCCTTTTGCCGAAAATGGTTGTAGGAGTTTCCTATTTATATATTTTGACATAGCAGCATGGGGATGTAGCTCAAATGGTAGAGCGCTCGCTTTGCATGCGAGAGGTACAGGGTTCGATCCCCTGCATCTCCAGTCATTTTAAAATCTCAACAATCATTCTTGTTTTTTGATAATGGAATTACGTTGCAATTTTTGTTATAAAATCACTCATTATAACAACATTTCATTAAAACATTTTAATTACTTTTTCCAGAAATAATTTTTTTCTAGTTATATCTTTTTACTTTTCTATAACAACAGTGACATTTATATAGAGGTATACTCGTTATAAAATTACACTTCTATATGTAACAATTATATTCAAATACTATATAATAATATTATGTATTAAAATAATCATTATTAATATCGTGCACATAGTAAATTATAGTACAACTATATAAAAAGGAAAAAAAAATATTTAAATGGTGACCATCAACTATGGTCATAACTTTACAAAGGAAGACTACTAGTGTTTGCCCTTTTTTTTTTTTTTAAATATATATTTGTACTCTTTCTAATTTTTTAGTTAAATTGACTAACAAATACATTCTGTAATGACCCTCAAGTTAGGAGCCTCGAAAGTGCAGAAAGTTGAACTGGAAATGCTCAGGGCAATCCACGAAGCCCAGTTCACGACCCGTGGTATGGAACATGAGCCGTGAACAAGGCTCGTGGATAAGGACCCCAGGAAGTTGGAAAATTTTCTAAGTGTTAAGTAGTGCACGAAGCCATTAACGGCCCGTAGAACCTTTTACAACTCGTGAAAAGGGTCGTAGGTGTGAGTTCTAGACATGAAGAAAATTTTTTCTTCTTTCTTATTCATGTTGTGCCTTTAGAGTTGACTAAGGTTCTCTTATAACTAAAAATGATCTTTTTGCTATTTCTAGATCATGCCACCAAGAGGACTGCAGTCCCATGTACGACCTGTAGGAAGCCTTCATAGATGAGGTCCAGAAAAGTGAGAATTTTCCAGAAAAGTGAGAATTTCACTAAGTGTGGAAGAACTCTACGAGGCCATCCACATCCTATAGATTCAAGGATAGCCCGTGGATAGGGGTTTCATAGTTAGGGTTTGGTAAACAGTTTCTAAAGCGTTGAAATGGAGAATAGGACGATGAGAACCATGGCTCGTGGTTTGATCCACGGCCTGTAGTCGGGGTCTCGTGGTTCCTGTCCGGCAGTTTTAATGAAAGTCAATTTTGTCTTTTTCACCAATCCTAAGCCTAAACTATGTCTTTTATGGGACTCCTAGGGCCCTAAATCAGACCTTAAACCCTAAGGATTCCTCCATTCCTTTTATTCTTCCACTTCTAAAATTTCCTAAGGCAAAAATATTCTCTTTAGAAGACAAGAACAAACTAAGAAGGCTAGGGTTTTAAGAGGGTTTCTTCCATAACAACAAGTTCCTTGTTCAAAGACTTCACCTAAGATATGTGAGTTGATTTGGTGGGTCTCTTTACACCCATAAATTCCTACATAATGTTTTTAACTTTTCTTTGAGTTCCCTAATTATTATCATGCATGCTTATGATGATTTTATGAGGTTTAATGTTATTACATGATTTCAATGTTACTATATGATGTTCTAGTAAGTATTTTCACACGTTTTAAGATGATAGAGATGACCCGAATGATGTAGGTTTGATTGATGAAGTGTGGGTTATTTACATGTTTATGAACAAGTATATTTCCCATAATCATGCATGAACCTTCTGATTTATAAACGTTTTAACTTATGAACTAATCCACTAAGTTCCAACTAAAATTTTGCATGATATATGATGATGATTGGGGCATAAATTTAAGATTTGTCAAAAATATAAGCATACTGACAATGCCCTAAAAGATGTATATGATGGTTACCAAGATAAAAAGACAATACTCACTTGGTGGTACCTTAAGTTCAAGCTACTCTTGAGATTGCTACTTATGATTCTAAGTGTCATGATTTGACTAAGCTTATGTTTTAAAAGATTTCGTGGGATGACTTAGCACCGAATGAGGAATCATGGTGGTGTTCGATAAGGGAACCTTAGAAGCAACCCTTTGCCCCATTAACTATGTGTCACCATAGGAGCCCTTGTAGGCTAGGGTAATAGATCCATATAGGTCATTTATGTTATATGATGATGCAAGCAAAGTGACGGAGTTCCACCCAACAAGTGGTCTCCCTGTGCCACATACGGGGTTATCTTGGATTCCATGTAGTAGCTCACATGGTCCTATCTATCAGTTATGGTCTATTCCACAATGTGTATGATCTATGTCTTTGTTCCATCACCTCTGTTAAGTTCATTTATTACTCTTACTCATATTAAATGATTTTTCTTGTGCATGCTTAAGCTCATGTTTATGTTACTCTTACCGTTTCATGCATGTAAGTCTTTACTTATGAATGATGGCATTACAATTTCATGTTTGCATTGTATCTCACACTAGGGATAAGTGCTCCTTCCCCATCTCGTGGCTAGTTCTCCGACGTTCAAGACTGGTTTATTTATGGTGAGCCCTTATTTTCGGACTCTACCATTTTTCCTTCTTATTATATATCTTTTAGACTTGATGTTTATGTCGGGCTTTAGAGGCTTTTACTTTCTATGCTGTTAATGTTTGGATTCTTTTCTATTTGATGGAAACCGACCATACCAGTTCTGTTCGTCCGTAATTTAGTTGGTATGTTTATGGACAATATATATGTTTTTTTAATGTTGCTTCATTGTCAAATGATGTCCCATAGTCCCTTTCCCATTTACTTCTGCAAATCATATGAGTTTTTATGCCTATGAATGCTTTAAATATAAGATGGCTTGGATGAGATGCCCACTAGTGTCTCATTCACCATGTGATGACTAGGCCTTAGGTCGGGTCGTTACAAACTTGGTATCATAGCATGAGGTTTTAAAATGTTCCTCGAATGTCCAACATACGACGTTGAGTAGAGTCTCGTTCAAGGTTTTGAAGTGCGCCATAATCCTTAATGAGAGTCTATGAAATGTTTAGGAAAGTTTTTTCTTCTTTCTTATTCATGTTGTGCCTTTAGAGTTGACTAAGGTTCTCTTATAACTAAAAATGATCTTTTTGCTATTTCTAGATCATGCCACCAAGAAGAGCTCCACAACAAAGAAATAGTCCCGAGCAACAAGCCCCTCCACTACAACAAGATGATGAAGTGTCTCACACGGAGTTTAGAGTCACGTTCACCATGTTAGCTCAAGCCTTGTCTACTCAAGCCAATAGGGAGATTGCTATTCCTCCCCAAGTGCCTACTCCAGCTACACGGGTTAGAAATTTTATAAGGATGAGTCCTCCAGAGTTCTACGATTCTAAGGTGGAAGAGGATCCCCGTCAACTCCATTTATGAGGCTTATCGGATTCTTGCCATGATGGGAGTTCCCTTGGATGAAATAGTCGAGTTGGTGACCTACCAACTAAAGGAAGTGGCTAAGATATGGTATGGGCAACGGGAAAATAAGAGGGGCCAAGGAGTGGGTCCAATTGAATGGGAAGGGTTCAAGTGTGCCTTCTTGGATCGGTTCTTTCCCATAGAGTTGAGGGAGGCCAAGGTACAAGCATTCACCAACCTCAAGCAAGAGCACATGAGCGTGAGGGAGTGTACCCTCAATATCACGAAACTCTCCAAATAAGCCCCTTTCATAGTAGTGGATCCAAGAGCCCATATAAGCAAGTTCATTTCCAATTTATCAGGCTTGGTGTCAAAGAAGTGCAGGACGACGATGCTAATAAAGGAGATATATCTCCCGATTGACGACCTACGCCAAGCAAATTAAGGAGGAGAAGCTAAGAGAAGAGCAAGGGAGTCTAAGTGGACTCGAGTAGATGGTGGGGGATACTCTCACCAAAGGAGTAGAGGTCACAAGTTCCAAAGTGGCCAAAAGCAAGGTGGACAAGGATCTACCAACACTCCTTCTACCCGATCCACTGAGGACAAGGGGGTAGCTCCAAAGCCTCAAACCCTAAATTTCCCTAAGTATGGAAGGCTCCACAAAGGAGAGTACTTGGCCGATTCGAATGCATGATTCAAGTGTGAAAAGCTCAGACACCATGCAAAAGATTATAGGAGTGAAGGTGCAACGACCCAAGGCCAAGGTGGGTAAGTTCAAGGAGCCCAAAGTACCAACCATTTCTACGCTCTTCATGGTCGACAAAAAATTAAAAAGGCTCCTGATATTGTCACCGGTATGTTGAAAATTTATGATCTTGATGTGTATACATTATTAGACCCAAGGGCTAATTTGTCATTTGTAACTCCCTTTCTTGCAAATAGATTCCATACATGTCCCATATCCTTCATGAGCCTTGTGAAGTATGTACCCCTGTAGTAGAGTCCATTGTTGCTTGACGAGTCTACAGAAATTGCCCTATTTCCATCTTGTATAAAGTTGTCCTTTGTGACTTAGTAGAACTCTCCATGATTGATTTTGATGTTATACTTGCGATGGATTGGCCACATGTTTCCTATGCCTTCATCGTTTGTAGGACTCACATAGTCAAGTCTCAATTCCCTGAATAAGTCCATTCTTGAGTGGGAGGGTAGAAATTCTTCATGTAGAGGTCGGTTTGTTTCCTTTCTAAAAGCCT
>DF360151.1:0-45033 GCA_000787875.1 Solanum virginianum | reverse complement strand
CCTCCCAAGTAGCACTTTCGACTTGTTGGTTCCTCCAAAGGACCTTAACGGAAGCAACTTCCTTGTTCCTCAACCTCTTCACTTGCCTATCCAAGATCGTTACTGGAACCTCTTCATATGTAGAGTTATTTTCAACTATCTCACTACATCAAGAGGCACAATAACATTGGGATTACCCTCCTCACAATGAGAATAGATCAAAATATCATCAACGAATACCACAATAAATGAATCAAGGTAGGGTTTGAAGACCCTATTCATAAGGTCCATAAAGATGGCCGGGGCATTAGTCAACCCAAAAGACACACATGAAAGACCGGATGAACCAATCCCATTTCTCTAAGCAATTCCAACTCATAAGCTACCTTGCTAATTACCCTAATTACCCCATGAGCGCCCACATATCTTGGGCTCAACTTTCCCTTCTTACCAAAGTGAACCATACCCTTCATGGGTGACACCTTCAAATAAACACAATCACCCACTTTGAATTCAAGATCCCTTCTTTTCACATCAATATAGGACTTTTGGCAGCTTTGAGCCATCTTCAACCTCTCCCGAATCATCCTAACCTTCTCAAGATCTTTCATAACCAGATTCGGTCCCAACAAAGCTACCTCACCAGTTTCAAACCACCCAACCAGTGATCTACAATGTCTATCATAAAGAGACTCAAAATGAGTTATACCGATTCTAGAATGATAGGTATTTTGTAGGTAAACTCGATCAATGGGAGATGATCATCCCAACTACATTTAAACTTCAATACACAAGCTCTAAGCATATCCTCTAGGGTTTAGATCATACTTTTGGCTTGGCCATCCATTTGAGGGTGGAAGGTCGTACAAAGTTTAACCTTTGTACTAAGACCCCTTTTGAAAGACCTCCAAAAATATGAAGTGAATTGAGCACCATGTTCTGATATGATGGATAAAGAAAACCCATGCAATCTCACCAAGTCATGGATGTATAACCTTGCATACTTTTTAGCTCCATATGTGGTCTTAACCGATAGAAAGTGAGCCGATTTTGTCATCCTATCCACTACTATCCAAATGGAATCAAAACCCTTACTAGTCTTGGGCAACCCAACTACAAAGTCCATATTAATCTCTTCCCACTTTCAAGTAGGAACCTCTATGTCTTAGGTTAGGCCACCCAGCCTTTGATTTCGTCTTTGACTTGTTGACGACTATGACAACTGGACACAAATTTGGCAATGTCTTTCTTCATGCCTCCCCATTAATATATCTCTCTCAAATCCTTATACATTTTAGTAGAACCAGGGTGAATAGAATAGGAAGAACCATGTGCCTCATCAAGAATTCTCTCTCTCAAGCCATCAACACAAGGCACACACAACTTACCTTGGTATCTAAGGGTAGCATCTCCCCCTTGGGAGAAAACCTCCACCTTCTCATTACTAACCAAGGCCTTCAACTCCAACAAGGAGAGATCAAGATTTTTCTTAGCTTTCACCTCCTCAATCAATGAGGACTTAGAACAATCAACAACAACACCACTACTATTACCTATTTCTCCCAACCTAACTCCCAATCTAGACAAATGATGGACCTCTCTAGTCACCTCCTTATCACCACCATCAACATGAGCTAGGCTACCATAGACACCTTACTTAAAACATACATCACCATATTAGCCTTACCCAGATGATAATCCACACTTATGTCATAATCCTTAAGAAGTTCTAACCATCTCCTTTACCTAAAGTTAAGATCTTTTTGAGTGAAGATATATTGGAAACTCTTATGATCGGTGAACATATCAATATGCACCCCATACAAGTAATGATGCCAAATCTTTAACACAAATAACACAGCGGCCAATTCAAGATCATGAGTAGAATAATTCTCTTCATGCACTTTGAGTTCCCTAGAAGCATAGGCTATCACCTTATCCTTTTGCATTAGAACATAACCCAAATCAACTCTAGAAGCATCATGATACATAACAAATCCCTTTAGTTCTTTCTGTTATGACAAAATAAGAGTGTACATAAGCTTATCTTTCAATGTTTGGAAGCCCCTCTCATACTTATCGGTCTACAAAAACTTGGCCTTCTTTTGGATCCGTTTAGTCATGGGAGAAGCAATAGAAGAGAACCCATTCACAAATCTTTGATAATAACCCGCTAAGCCTAAGAAGCTTCTAATATCCGATAGGGTCAATGGTCTAGGCCAATTTCTAATCATATTCATCTTTTTAGGATCCATCTTAATACCATCTGCTGACACCACATGTCTTAGGAAGGCAACATCCCTCAACCAAAATTCACACTTCTCGTATTTGGCATATAACTTATCGTCCCTCAATTGTTGCAACATAACCCTCAAATGAGCCCTATGCTCCTCCTCACAATGAGAATAGATCAAAATATCATCAACGAATACCACAATAAATGAATCAAGGTAGGGTTTGAAGACCCTATTCATAAGGTCCATAAAGATGGCCGGGGCATTAGTCAACCCAAAAGACATCACAATGAACTCCTAATGCCCATACCTAGTTCAAAAGGCCATCTTGGGAATATCACACTCCCTCACCTTCACTTGATGATACCTGAACCGAAGATCAATCTTAGAGATTTACAATTGGTCAAACAAATTATCAATCCTTGGAAGAGGATACCTATTCTTGATGGTGACCTTATTAAGTTGCTGGTAGTCAATACACATTCTAAGGGACCTATCCTTCTTTTTCACAAACAATACCAGTGCACCCCAAGGTGATTAGCTAGGCCTAATAAATCCCTTCTCCAACAAGTCCCTCAATTATTCCTTCAACTCCGCCGGGGTCATACGGTAAGAAGGAATAAAAATGTTGTTGAGTATCGAGAAGGAGATCTATACCAAAATCTATTTCTCTTTCGGGAGGGACACCGGGAAGGTAATTTGGAAAGATATCAAGAAACTCATTTACAATTGGAACCGACTCTATGTAAAGGACCTTGGACTCCACATCCCTAACCCTCACAAGATGGTAAAGACAACCCTTAGAAATCTACTTATGGGCTTTAATGCAAGAGATGAACCTACCCTTGACCACCACATCGTGACTCTCCCACTCAAGGAAGGGTTTATTTGGGAATTGAAACTTGACCCTATGAGTTCTACTATTAATAGAGGCATAGTATGCATGAAACCAATTCATCCCAAGAATAACATCAAAATCAACCATATCTAACTCAACAAGATCACAAGGCAATATTTTATACAAGACACAAATGGGACAATTCCTATAGACCTTCCTAGCAATAATAGATGCACTAATAGAAGTAGATACCTCATATGACTTACACAACAACTCAGGGTCAACATGGAACTTTTTGACAACAAAGGGGGTAACAAAAGAAAGAGTGAAACTGGGATTAGTCAATGCATACATATCAAAATCAAAGATTTTTAATATACCAGTGATGACATCTGGAACCTTCTCAACCCGTTGCCTCTTACGTAGAGCATAAAATTGATTATGCCTTTGGGCACCATCTTATCGGCCACCTCTTCCCAAAGGAACCATATTAGCACCTTGCGGACAAACCTCCTTACCTTTGTTGCGATTTCGAGGGCAATCCATCCATCACCTTATGGCTAACTTCTCCACAACCATAACAGACATTTGTGTCCCTCAAGCATGGGCCACTATGACCCCTACCATATTTTGGACAACCACTATCAGGAAACACACCTCCAATACCTCGGGCCCTTGGAAAATCATTGGCAGCCCTCCTACAGGAAGACACTTGGCCTTGATGGAACCGATCGCCCTTTCGTATCTTTCTCTCAAAATGGGCCCTCTTGACCTTATGACCTCTCCTCTTTCTTAATTTCTCCTCCCCTATTTGTTCGGCATAGGTCATCAAACTTGATAAGTCTATGTAACTAATCAAAATGGCTGACCAGTGCTCCTCACTAACCAAGTCAAAAACACCCATCATAAATTTGTTCATCCTAGATCTTGAGTCGGCCACCAAATGTGGATCATATTTTGAAAGTTAGTTGAACTTGAGGGAATACTCCCTCATACTCATAGACCCTTGTCTCAAATTCATAAATTTCACCAAAAACTTATCTTCTCTAAGTTCAAGGGGGAAGAACCGATTAAGGAAGGCCACCTTGAACTCCTCCTAAAGTACCACATAGTTGACTCTCTTCTCTTCTTTCCATTGATTGTACCATATTTGTGCTACCCCTTTGGGTTGGTAGGCTGCCAATTCCACCTTATCTTTTGACTTCACACCCATGATAGCCAAAATCTTGTAGACCTCATCAATGAACTCTTGAGGGTCGTCACTTACCTTTGACCCATAGAATTCTGGGGGATTCATTCTCATGAAGTCTCTCACCTGAGATGCCGGTGTAGGAGCATGAGGAGCTTGGGCCCCTTGGTTGGCTTGATTAGCCATAACTTGTGCAAGTAAAGTGAGAGCATCCCGAAGCTCTCCATTAGAGGATTGCTTCTCATGTGTGCGGGCTCTTCTCTCTCTCGTGCTAGGCATGATCTAGCATAGCAAAGGATAATTGTTAGGGGGAAAATCCTTGCTTCAACTTTTATAGCACGACATAGAGTTGGAGAAGGGAAACATTTCCTAAACATCTCATAGCCTTTAGCTCATAGTTATGGTGCACAACATAACCATGAACAAAAATCTAATCAATGTGATACATTGGACTCCAAGGATAACTTAGTACTTAGATACCAAGTTTGTCATGACCCAAGCCTAGGGCTTAGACATGATATGGCGCAAGGAGAACTCGAAGGGACCCCAAACAAGCCTCTTAGGACATCATTACACATCGTTGGTCACAGAAATAATAAAATAGCAATAAAAGAGTAGAAATAGAGATAATCGGGGCTAAGGGATATCATTCATATCATAACAACAATAGTCAAGAGAGAGTCAATGCTCATAACATTACATATGACATGTCCAACAACACCTCTACTACATAGATAAGAACGGGGGCCAAGACATACAACCGGGCTCACCATCATAGTCAACATTTACATAAAGAAAGGTAGTTATAGAACATAGTAAGAGATCATAAGCAATGTTCCCGAAATGGAGGACTCAGCAATAAGCTTGAGTGGGAGCGTACTAGCCATGTGGATGAAGATGCTCAAGCGGGGCTTCAGTTCCTACATGTTGACATCATATAGGCATAGAGTATGTGTTAGTATGTTTAAATGTACTAGGTATGTCGGATGCAATGTAACAAGTGATAAGTACCATAATCAAAATGCATATCATAGGTAATGAATAGACATATAGTAATATGGCATGTATGAATGATACTTGAAGTAAAATCATGCTTATATAGAGCATGATACATAGTGTAAGGAGTGACCATTCTTAGTGCAATCCAAGGCCTACTACTTCCTTGGAGAGGCGCATGAGGTACAAACCCCTTTATGAGGTTGATGGAGTACAAACCCCCCAACAAGGTTGATGGAGTACAAACCCCCTCAACAAGGTTGATGGGTACAAATCCCTAACAAGGTTGCATGGGCTTGCCACCTCTTGAGCGAGGTGATTGAGGTACGAACCCCTCAATAAGGTTACCCGGGCCTATAACCTCCTGAGTGAGGCTTGGTTATCCCCAACACTATAGAGATAATATCATATACATATATTTCTTTCATTGTCATGTATATACATTCCTTTTATCATCATATAATCATCATATATAATCCTTCCTTTTATCATCATAAATTCATTCAACTCATAAGATATGTATTGGACCTTTAATTCCTCAAGAATTCATAATTGGATATTTTATTAAACATTTGGTGGGTGTGTAGTGCTAGTGTAAAATCATGCAATTTAAGAGTGTTATCATGCTAGAAAATCCAATGTAAAACCATCAATAGATACTTGGTAACACTCTCAAGCAATATACATCAAAACACTTTATCAAATCTCACAATAGATCTTAGATTCATATCCCAAAACATAGTAAAATAGTCACAATCTTATAAACCCCAACATAGTGTGCAATGAAGTTCATGATAAATAAGAGCCATGAGTAAATCAACTTTAATTCATGCAATTTTAAAAAAAAGGAAGCTTGGATATCATTGGTGAAAGAAACCCATGAAAGAAACCCACATACCTTGACTAAGGAGAATCCTTGAAGAAGATTGGAGATGGTGACTTGAACCTTGAATGAGAATCTTGAGATCTGAATGAGTTTGAGACATGAATTTAGGAGATGAAATATTAGCTAAGTCTTTGAATGAGTATTGAGAAATGTTTTGAATGATATGAGGGTGAAATGTGGCTAAGTATAAGTATTTTCACGTTTGGGAACACTTAGGCCTAAGACCCAAGCCTTGGATCGAGCTAAAACTCATTGGCAGCAAAATACACAGGTCCATATCTGGTTCATGATGCAAACCTATTACGGAGGTAAAATTAATACATATTTGCGATAGCTGCGCATCGCGGCACTGTTGCGGATCAATTCTAGATAAGGAAAATTATGAAAAATAAAATTGCTAATCATTTGCTCTTAAATCGAGGTTAAACCTATTTTCTACACAATTTGACCCCTTGATCAAGAATACGAAGTAGAATTTTTGATATTAGGTATGAATTTTGAGATATATAGTAATTACGATCCCAAACACTTCCAAGGTACATTTTCGAGCACTTTGAGGTTTTTTCAGAGGTTACCTTCCTTGGGCATGTGGTATCGAGTCATAGTATCAAAATTGATCCTAAGAAGATGAAAGCAATGAGAAATTGGCCAAGGCCATTGACTCCTTCGGATATTACGAGTTTCTTGGGCCTAGTCATATACTATAGAAGTTTTGTGGAGGGATTTTCTTTCATTTTATCCCCGCTAAGCAAATTGACTCAAAACAAGGCAAAGTTTATGTGGACAGATGAGTTTGAGAAGAGTTTCTAGACCTTCAAAGATCGACTAACTTTGGTGCAATCTTGACCTTATTTGTGGAGGGGGGAGGGCGAAGGCGGGAAATGATGTATTTGTTTTCTATTGTGATGTTTTGAACATTAGGTTGGGATATGTGTTGATGCAACATGGTAATGTGATTGCCTATGCCTCAAGGCAATTGAAGGTACATGAGAAGAACTACGTGACTCATGATCTTGAGCTTGCGGCTGTGGTGTTTGCTTTTAAAATTTGGCGTCACTAATTTTATGGTGTTCATGTAGATGTCTTCACTAATCATAAGAGCTTTCAACACGTGTTCACCCAAAAAGATATCAACTTAAGGCAACAAAGGTGGTTTGAGATTCTCAAGGATTATGACATGAATGTGAAGTACCACCTAGGCAAAGCCAATATGGTAGCCGATGCCCTTAGTAGAGTTTCCATGAGTAATATGTCTCATATTGATGATGGTGGAAAAAGGAAGTTAGCCAAATATGTTCATAGATTGTCTAGGTTGGGGTGAAGTTGGATGGATCCAGAAGCGGTAGTGTGATAGTACTACATGAGTCCAAATTTTCTTTGATTGAGAATGTTAAGCAAGATTTTGATCCTGCCTTATTTGATTTGAAAACCTTGGTGAAGAAAGGAAAGATAGAAATTTTCTCACAAGAGGGAGATGGTGCACTCCGATATCAAAGGAGATTGTGTGTGCCAAATGATAATGAGTTGAAGAAGTTTATATTACAATAGGCTCACAACTCTTCTTATTCTATTCATCCCAAATCTACAAAGATGTATAGAGATTTGAGGGAGATCTATTAGTGTAATGGAATAAAGAGGGACATAGCCAAATTTTTGTCCGAGTGTATATATAGCCAACAAGTCAAAGTTGAGCATCGAATGCCGGGTGGCCTAGCTCAAGAAATAGATATTCCTACTAGGAAGTGGGAGGAAGTCGATATGGACTTGTAGTGGGGTTACCTAAGACTAAGAAGCACTTTTATTCCATATGGGTGATAGTGGATCAAATAACAAAGTCAACTCACTTTTTACCTGTTAAAACAACATTTAGTGCTGAAATTTATGCTCACTTGTATATCCAAGAATTGGTGAGGTGGTATAGGATTTCATCATCCATCACATCAGATCGTGGTGTCTAATTTACCTCTCATTTTTGGAGATCTTATCAAAAGGGACTTGGTACTAAGGTAAAATTGAGTACCGCTTTCTATCCACAAACCAATAGGCAAGCCGAGAGGACCATTCAAAAATTGGAAGATTTATTGAGCGCTTATGTGTTGGAATTAAAGGGGAACTGTGATGAACATTTGCCTCATATTGGATTTGCCTACAAGAATAGTTTGCATACAAGCATTGAGATGGTCCCACTTGAGGTATTGTATGGTATATGGTGTATATCACCTATTGGGTGGTTTGAAGTTGGTGAGATGGCATTACTGGGATAGGACTTAGGCATGAATGCTATAGATAAAATTAGGCTTATAAGCAAAAAGTCGCAAACGGCTCAAAGCCATCAAAAGTCCTACTCCGATGTTAAGAGGAAGGATCTTGAGTTCCAAGTTGGCGATTGGATCTATTTAAAGGTGTCTCCTATGAAAGGTGTAATTCAGTTTGGTACGAAAGGAAAGTTAAGCGCTAGGTATGTGGGGCCTTACAAAGTGGTGAGAAGAGTGGGTAAAGTGGCATATGAGTTAGACCTACCTAAAGACATGTATTTGATTCATCTAGTCTTTTATGTGTCAATGCTGAGGAAGTTCATAGGTGATATGAACTTCATAGTTCCTTTGGAAGATGTGAACATTGAAGAGAATTTGAATTATGAAGAAGTACTAGTTGAAATCTTAGACCGGCAAGTGAAAGAGCTAAGAAACAAGCAAGTTGCATTTGCTAAAGTGTTTGGAGGAATCATCAAGTTGGTGCCATATGGGAAGTAGAAGTGGACATGCTGAGGTGTCATTTGTATCTATTCCACTCTACTCAAGCCTAAGGTATTAAGTCATTCTCTCCAAATGCCTCCAATTCCTTGCATTTTAGTTTTTGCATAATGCATACAATCATTTCTATGTTTAGGGACCATTTTGAGACATACGTTGAATATGGATTTTGATAAATTTCATGAAAAGATGTGTGAATTGAATTTTTGCATGCATGCTGGGTTGTTAGCTAAAGTTTAACTCCATAGAGCTTAGAGCTTACCTTTAAGTACATTCGGGGACGAATGATCCCAAGGGCGATTTATTGTTATGACCCTCAAGTTAGGAGCTTAGAAAGTGTAGAAAGTTGGACTAAAAATGCTCAAGATCAGTCCGAGATACCCAATTCACAACCTGTGGTATGGAGCACAAGCCGTAGATAAGGCTCATGAATAAGGACAGCAGGAAGTTGGAAAATTTTCTAAGTGTTGAATAGTTCATGAAGCCATTAACGGCTCGTAGAAACTTTTATGGCTCATAGAAAGGGTCACAGGTGTGAGTTTCAAACATGAAGAAAATTTAAAGTTTCTAAAAAGAGAACCATGATTAATAGGATGGACCATAGTCCCATGTATGACTCGTAGGAAGCCTTCGTAGATAAGGTCCAGAAAACAAAGGATTTCTATAACCATGAAAAGCCTTCGTGTGGTATGGTATGGCTAGTAAGAGAACCATATTTATTTTGATTGTTTCATTAATTATATGGTATGATATGGTTTGGTTTCATGGTTCTATAACCATGAAAATTCTCACTTTTTGAAACCACCAATTTGGTGGTATCCCATGATTTTCTTATTTTTTTTCAATTATACCCTTACGTAAATTTAAATAATTCTAATTTATCTTTTTTTCTTTATTAAACTTTACCCTAATATATCTACTAGTTTATTACGTACTTCCCCCCACATCAACTTTTGAATTTCTCTTCCGCCTTTCATCTTTTCTTTCAATTTTTAGTCTATTTTATGAGATTCGTTTTGTTAAAAGTTCTTACTTTTTTATTTTCTTGTGTTGTTTGTATAGACTGGAGATATAGTAGCTTGTATATTTTCCTACTTGATTCTATGTATTTATTTTAAAAATTTTATTCATAAATTTAATATTTATAATAATTAAGGATATTTTTGTAAATTTATAAGTTACGATACAGTACCATATTGTCAAATCAAACAATAAATTATCATCACATAGTGGCAACCCATACAATCTATCTAAACATTATATAGTACTGTACTGTAGAATATCATACTATACCATACAGTACCATACATTATGAAACCATGACAAACAACCATCCAAATAGAGGGTAAGTGTGGAAGGACTCCATGAGGCCATCCATGACTAGTGGATTGAAGAATGGCTTGTGGACAGAGGTTTCGTGGTTAGGGTTTGGTAAATAGTTTCTAAAGATTTGAAATGAAGAACAGGACGACGAGAACCACAATTCGTTATTCCATCCACGACTTGTAGTTGAGGTCTCGTGGTTCCTATCAGGTAGTTTTAATAAATGGCAATTTTGTTCTTTTCGCCAATCCTAAGCCTAAAATATGTCATTTATAGGACTCCTAGGCTCTAAATCAGACCTTAAATCCTAAGAATTCCCCCATTCCTTTCATTCTTTCACTTCTAAAATTTTCTAAGGCAAAAATATTTTCTCTAGAAGACAAGAACAAGTTAAGGAGGCTAGGGTTTCAAGAGGGTTTCTTCCATAATAGCAAGTTCCTTTTTCATAGACTTCACCAAGGTATGTGAGTTGATTTGTGGGTCTCCTTCCACCCATAAAGTCCTACATAATCGTTTTACCTTTTCTTTGAGTTCCTTAATAATTACCATGTATGTTTATGATGATTTCATCAGGTTTAATGTTACTACATGATTTCAATGATACCATATGATGTTCTACTAAGTATTTCACATGTTTTAAGATGATAGTGATGACCCCAATGATGTGGCTTTGAATGATGAAGTGTGGGCTGATTTAAATATTTATGAACAAGTATATTTTCCATGATCATCCTCATGATTTATGAATGTTTTAACTTATGAACTAGCCCACAAAGTTTCAAGTCAAGTTTTGTATGATATATGATGATGATTAGGGCATAAAAGAAAGGTTTTGAATTAAGATTTGTAGAAAATATAAGCATGTTGAAAATTCCCTAAAAGATGTTTATGATGGTCCCCAAAATGAAAGGACAATACTCAATTGGTGGTACCTTAAGTTCAAGCTACTCTTGCGATTACTACTTATGATTCTAAGTGTCATGATTTGACCAAGTCTATATTTTAAAGATTTCGTGGGATGACTTAGCACCGAATAAGGCATCGTAGTGGGGTTCGATAAGCCCCTAGAACAAATTTTTACCCCATTAACTATGTGCCACCATATGAGCCCTTGTAGGCTATTCCAACACCTATATAGAGTGCATGTATTACTCTAACTCATATTAAATGATATTCCTTGTCTATGCTTAAGCTCATGTTTATATTACCCTTACCATTCCGTGCATGTAAGTCTTTATTTATAAATGATGACATTAAAATTTCATGTTTGCATTGCATATGACATACTTAGTACTATCCAAAAGTACTAACACATATTTTTCCTGCATTATTTAACCATGTAGAGACAGGTGCTCCTCCCTCGGTCATAGCTAGTTCTCCAACGTTCAAGACTAGTCTATTTGTGGTGAACCCTTAGTTTGGCACTCTACCATTTTCTTCTTGCTATACATCTTTTGGACTTAATGTATATGTTGGCCTTTTAATTCCATCTACGGCCCATGAACTACCTTTTGTACTTTCCTTGGTAATTTAATTTTTTTTACACATTTTATTTTTGTCTTTATTATTTGGACACACTAGTATAAATGCATAGGTACGATGGCCTCAAAAGTTGATGCAACTAGATAGGATGAGGCCAGGGCACTCATAAAGAGATTACAAGATGAGCCCACAGAATTAGAACATAGTGGGTCAGTAAAGGAGCTCAATGTCCATCCAGATTAAGGTGTCAAGCTATGACAGGTGCAACCTCAGTTCCATCAGGTAGTCCCAAAAAACTCCAATTACTATGTCACCACTTCCCCAACTTGATGAGGGAGGGCTTTTGTGAAGCGAGAGCAAGAACTCAGATAAGGATTCCTAGTCAAGCTCAACAGACTGGTCTCATTCATGCTCTGAGAAGGGGTCATAGACAAAGTCTGAGGGCAGTTTTGACAGATTCGATTATAATCCCAGTTCATGTTATAAGATAGCCTCGCTATTGGTGCGTCAAGGGCATATGCAAAATATACTACGAGGAAATCAAGCTAGATGATCGGGTCTTGAATATGAGAACTTTTATTGAGGAGCTCTGGATATTAACTTCTTGACTAGACGTTGTTCCTGCCATCCATGATTTATTTTCCCAATACCACCTAGACTGGATAATTGCACAATTAGGGAAATATTCCCTGGCCTTGGTTTGTGAGTTTTGTGTTTCTTATTCCACCACCGTCATAAAAGGCATCTCGAAGAAGTCCAACTCATTAGCCCAGCCACCTGTTACTCGAATTTTGGTAGGAGATGTACCAGTTGATCAATCGAAGACCACAATTTAACATTTTCTATTCGGGCTACACTTTCAGCAACCGATCTCCACTGTTGTGTTTGATTATAGGCTGAGATTGGCCCACAATTATGCTATCATGTGGGACCTAGTCCAGATTGCTGAGTGAGGTATGGATGCAGATTGGGTGTCAAATACTGGGCCTATTATTAAGGCCTTGTTTAGTTTTATAACCAAATTCTAGTAGGCTGTGGTTCAATTGTGGATTTGGATGACATAGGTGAATAATACCCTTTAAGGGATTTAGCTTTAAGGGATCATGCCTCGACTAACGGAATGAGTCCCAATCACTAGTCCTCTCGGTGCTAAGTCATCCCACGTTATCTTTAAACACATTCTTAGAATTATAAGTAGCAATCAATAATAATTGCCCGAAACTTAAGAATCTTTCTTAAGCATCTTTTGGGAAATTAACATCATGATTATATCTTTAATAAAATTAATTTGAAGCTTTTCATTGATGCCCTAATCATCATCATAAATCATAGAAAACTTTACCAGAAAATTAGGTGGGTTAGGCTTTATTATGGAACAATTAAAGGAACATTGAAAACACCCAACCTTTATCACATCGAAAACCATCATGAAATAACATCATTCATCAAATATATATATATTCACTTAGCAAAATAGTTACTAAACTTCATAAGTATCATATGATAACATAAATATCATGAAATTATCATAAGCATGCACATTAACTTGAAGAACTTAAAGAAAAGGTAAAATACTTAATAGGAAACTTTATGGGTGGAAGGATACTCATAAATCAACTCATATACATGGAGAAACTAGAGAGAAATGAAATTGAAGCCTTTGAGGAAGAAACCTGGAAAACCCTAGCCTTGTTCTTGAGAGCTTCTTTCCTTAGGAATTTCGTATTGAAAGAATGAGAGAATGAGGGGTGATTTCAGGGCTTATAGGCTGATATAGGTTCCCTTTCGCATCCCCAGAATGACATAATTTAAGAATAGAAAGGATGGAAATAACAAAACTACCCCTCATTAAAATTTTTAGAATCGACCTACGAGATCCCGCTTATGGGCCGTAAGCCAATTCATGGGTCATAAGTCCCTCTTGTCTGATAAGACATCTAAAATTTCTGAAAACCAACTTTGTTGGACCTAAGGCCACGAAACCATGTTACGGGCCATATGTTCTTTTATGGATCGTGGTTGGACCTGTAGAGTGCTTTTATAATTAGCTATTTTTCACCTTATCCCTGGCCTTATTCCACAAAGAATCTTATAGGTCCTACCTTAGTTTACGGGCCATCTGATAAATCGTAGGCCATCCTTTAAAAATCTCCAAATTTCCTTCATGTCTGATAGTTCCATTAACAACCTCACTTACGGGCCATCACTTGGTCCATGTGTTACCCCACACTTAGAAATTTTTCCCTTTCCTGAAGTTTTATGTTTAAGAGTGGAACCTACGGGCCATATGTTACCCTGTAAATTAGACTTCAAGTCATTTTTCAGGCCAACGTTTCTGCACCCAGGGCTCCTAAATTGGGTGTCGTTACAATATCTCCCCCTCGGGAATATTCTCCCTGAATGTACTTAAAGGAAGGATCTAAAGAGTAAACTAGAAGCTAATAACTTAGTTTACAAGAAAAAATGCAAGTTAAACATCAGTTCTCAAATATTCTAGATTTTGTACTTAAAACATGTTTCAAAATAGTTCATAAATATCAAAATAAATGCATATATTATGAAAAACTAAAATGCATGGAGTTTGAGGTTTTTGGAAGAATTTCTTAATACCTTAGGCTTGATTATAGTGGAATAGATCTATATATTGCTTCATCATATCTGCTTCTGCTTCCCATGCAGTACCCTCAACTTGTTGGTTTTTCTAAAGCACTTTAATGGATGCAACTTTCTTGTTCCTTAGCTTTTTCACTTGCCGATCTGGGATTTCAACTGGTACCTTTGTATAACTCAGATCCTCTTCAATGTTCACATGCAAAGGAACTATAGAACTTGGATCATCTATTAATTTCCTCAATATCGACATGTGGAAGACCAGATGAATCGAAAGCAACTTGTTGGGTAGGTCCAACTCATATACTACTTTCCCCACTTTTTTCACCACCTTGTAGGGGCCCACATATCTAGGTCTCAATTTCTCTTTCTTAATAGACCAGAGCATACCTTTCATTGGAGACACTTTTAAGTAAACTCAATTATCAACTTGGAACACAAGTTCCCTTCTTCTCACACCGGAGTAGGAATTTTATCGGCTTTGGGCTATTTGTAATTTCTCCCTTATGCTTTCTATTTTCTCCATAGTATTTATCACCAAGTCTGGTGCTACTAATTCCACCTCACTGGCTTTGAACCACCCAATGCACTATCTACATCGTCTATCATACAACGGTTCAAATGATGCCATCCTAATACTTGCATATAAGCTATTGTTGTAGGTGAACTCGATAAGTGACAAATATTCATCTCAACTCCCCTTAAATTCCAACATATAAACTCTCAACACATCCTCTAATGCTTGAATTGTCCTCTCGGCTTGCCCATCGGTTTGAGGATGAAAAATGGTGCTCAACTTTACCCTAGTTCCAAGTCCTCTTAGAAAAGATTTCCAAAAGTGAGAAGCGAATTGGACTCCATGATCTAATATAATTGGAAATGGGATCCCATAAAACCTCACTAGTCTCGGTTATACAAGTGGGCATAGTCTTAGGCACTGCAGGTAGTTTTGATTGGTAGGAACTGAGATGACTTTGTCATGTGTCAACTATTACCCATATTGAGTCAAAATGATTTTTGGTCTTTGGCAACTCAACTACGAAGTCCATGTTGATCTTTTCCCACTTCCAAGTAGGAATGTCAATGTCTTGCACTAGTCCACCCGACCTTTGGTGTTCAACTTTGACCTGTTGGCAATTAGCACACTCGGACAAAAATTTAGCAATGTCCTTGTTCATTCCATTCCACCAATAAATCTCCCTTAAGTCTCTATACATTTTGGTAGTGCCAGGATGGATGGAATATGAAGAGTTATGGGCTTCTTGCAAGATCAACTTTTTCAATTCACTATCATTGGGCCCACACAACCTCCCTTGATACCAGAGTACACCATCTCCTCCTTGTAAGAAGACTTATATCTTTCTGTATTTTACTAAGGTTTTCAACTCAACCAAGGCGGATCAAGATCTTGGTAGCCTTAACTTCATCAACCAAAGAAAATGCAGACCCATGAAGGACCATTGCACCACTATTTCCAGACTCACTCAATTTCACTCCCAGCCTAGCCAACCTATGAACATCTTTGACTAACTTCATTTTTCTATCATCTTCAATATGGGACACACTATCCATGAAAATTCTACTAAGGGTGTTAGCTACCACATTGGCCTTTCTAGGGTGGTACTTCATACTCATATCATATTACTTAAGTAGCTCTAACCACCTTTGTTGCCCCAAGTTGAGATCCTTTTGGTTGAACATGTGTTGAAGACTCTTGTGGGCGGTGAAAACATCCACATAAAATCTATACAAGTAATATCATCAAATCTTTAAGGTAAACACTGCTGTTGCAAGCTCAAGAGCATGAGTCGGGTAATTCTTCTCATGAACTTTCAATTGCCTTGAAACGAAGGCCATCACTTTACCATTTTGCATTAACACACAATCGAACCTAATCCTACGTGCATCATAACACATGATGAACCGATCATTCCTATCTAGCAATGTCAATATAAGGGCTGAAGTCAGCCAATCCTTTAAAGTTAGGAAATTCCTCTCATATTTATCTGTCCATACAAACTTATCCTTCTTTTGAGTTAGCTTGGAGAGTGGAGGCAAAATAGTGGAGAAGTCTTGCACAAATCATCTAATAGTAACCGACTAGACCTAAGAAACTCCTTATGTCAATAGGAGTTAATAGTCTTGGACAGTTTCTCACCGCTTTTGTCTTCTTAGGATCAACTTTGGAGCCCTGTTTAGACACCATAGGCTTAAGAAAGGAAACCTCATCTAGCTAAAACTTGCACTTATTAAACTTTGCATAGAGTTTATTCCCTCAGGGTTTGTAATACTATCCTCAAGTATTCCATGTGCTTTTGCTCACTTCTATAGTAGATAAGGATGTCATCAATAAATGACACAATTAACATGTCGAGGTAAGGCTTGAACACCCTATTCATGAGGTCTATGAATACCGCCAAGGTATTGGTGAGGCTAAATGACATCACCACAAACTCAAAGTGACTATACCTAGTTAGGAACGTCATATTAGGGATATCACTTTCTCTCACCCTTAATTGCTGATAACTGGATCTCAAATCAATTTTGATGAAATGAGTAGCTTCTTGTAGTTGATCAAACACATCATCTATCCTTGGAAGGGGATACTTATTCTTGATGGTGACCTTTTTGAGTTTTCTGTTGTTAATGCACATACAATGCAACTCATCTTTCTTCCTTACAAATAACACTTGGTACCCCATGGAGACTAGTTAGGTCTAGTGAAACCCTTCTCCAATAAATCCTTCAATTTATCTCGTTTAATTCTGGGGAATCCATTCTATAAGGAGGGATTGAGATAGGCTGAGTATTGAGTAAGAGGTCTATACCAAAGTCTATCTCTCTCTCCGAAGGAACACTTGGTAACTTATCTGGGGAGATATTAGGAAACTCACTTATAATGGGGACCAACTCAAGAAAAGAAACTTCGGAAGAGAAATATTTGACCCTTACTAAATGATAGATGCATCCCTTAGAAATCATTTTGTGAGCTTTTACAAACGAAATAAACCAACCCCTATATGAAGAGTTGCATCCCTCCCATTTAAGAAGTGGCTCATTAAGGAATTGGAATTTAAACCTATAGATTCTACAGCTAATAAAAGCATAAGAAGCATGCAACCAATCCATCCCTAGAATCACATTGAAGTCTACCATGGAAAGCTTGACTAAAGTCATATAGAATCACTTTATGCAAGATAGAAATAGGATTACTTCTATAGACTCTTCGGGATATGATAGACTCACCTACATGGTTATTCACCTCATAGGCCTCATGGAGGACTTTGGGACATATATGAAACTTTTATGTAAGTTATGGGGTTATAAAACACAAATTTGCTCCCCGCTCTTAAAATGCATATGCATGATGATAAAAAACTCTTTAACATACCGATAACCATATTCATAGCTTCTTCGATCTCTTGACGATAATAAAGAGCATAAAATAGGATGGTCCTTTGGGCACCTTAGATTAGACCCTTTTGCCCTTAAGACCTTGTGCCTCTGCTCCTTCAATCCTTAGCTTAGCGGCCATGCTTCCTACTAGTGACATAAGCATTTGACCCAGCTAAGCATTCTCCTTTGTGAGTCTCTTACACTTAGGGAAATTTGGACTTTGGGGCTTGGGAGCCACCCCCCTTTTCCTTTCGGAGAGGAGGAGTGTTGGTGGATCCTTGCCCACTTTGCTTTTAGCCACCTTCAACTCGAGCCCTCTTAAACTCCTTTGCCCTTTCACAAAGCTTCTCTTCTTTAATTTGCCCCACGTACGTCATCAAGAGGAAAATATTCATCTCTTTGCCCAACATGGCCATCTTGCATTCCTTGTAGACCAACTGGGAGACACCCAAAATAAACTTGCTCATGCAAGCCCTCAGATCCATGACTATGAATGTAACATACTTTGATGATTTGGTGAATTTATGGGCATACTCCCTCACGCTTATGCTCCCTTGCTTTATGTTGATGAATTCTTGAACCTTTTCCTCCCTAAGCTCGATGGGAAGAACTGGTCCAAGAAAGCACATTTGAATTCCTCTCAACCAATAGGACTTGCTCCTTGGCCTTTCTCGTCATTCTATTGCTTATACCAAATCTTGGTGATTCCTTTGAGCTAGTAAGCCACCAACTTAGACTTTTCTTCTGACAAAATGCCCATCACCGCAACCACTCGATAGGCCTCATTTATGAAGTCAATAGGGTCCTCATCTGTCTTTGACCCATGGAACTCTAGCAGGTTTATCTGCATAAAATCTCGTACTCTAGTGGCTGGAGTAGGCACTTGAGGAGGTACTGCTATCTCTCCCAATTGTCCTAATTGGCCAATGCTTGTGCTGATAAGATGAACGCAGCTCTAAACTCCGCATTAGACACTCCATCATCCTATTGGAGAGAAGGGACTTATTGTTTTAGAGTACCTCATTGATGGGGAGCTCTTCATGGTGGTATGATCTGGAAACAAGCAAAAGCCCATTATTAGTTAGCAAAAAACCTTATTTAACTCAAAAGCATGACATGAATAAGAAAGAAGGGAAGACTTTCCTAAAACCTTCTCATAGCCCCTCACTCAAGATAGTGGCATGCTTCACAACCTTGAATGAGACTCTATGCTACGGGGTATGCATGAATATCCAAGGAATATTTTAAAACTTTGTGCTTTGATACCAAGTTTTTAATAACCCAACCTAGGGGCCTAATCATCACGGTGAATTAGATACCTGAAGGTACCTCAGCCAAGCCATCTCAAGCATCTTAAATATTCATAGGTACTTAAAGAAAATAAATTGCAAAAAATCTAAGGGAGAGGGGGCTAAGGACCAATCTGACAATGAAGCAACAGTAAGAAAAGTGGAAATACTACAATCATCTTGTTTGTCCATAGTCATACCAACTATATCATAAGCAGATGAGATCAGTATCAGTCAATCCCCATCAAATAGAAAGAAGTCCAAAGATAATGCAACATAGAACGTAAATGCCTCAGAAGGATACAAATACATTATCTTGACCCAAAGACAAGGTACAAGAGAGAAGGAAAAAGGGGAGGAGTCCTAAACTAATGGCTCACGATAAACAATAAAGCTAGTATTGAATGCTGAGTACTAGCCACGAGCCAATAAAGGAGTACCTGTCCCTACATAGTCAAATTATGTATGCAAAATATGCATTAGTACGTTTGAATATACTATGTATATGAGACGCAATGCATGGGTAAACTTATAATACCATCATTATTAAACATAACGTATAAGAATACATATGATAAAAGATGCATAAAGTAGTCTTAAGCATACATAAGGAACATGACTCAAGATCAATATGAGACAATGTATAAGGAAGCATATGTAATGATAACATAGCATAAGATCATAAGCTTGCGGGAGTAGACCATAACCGACAGTAAGACCATGTGAGCTACTACTTAGAATCCAATGAACTCCTTCCATTGGGAAAGGGGAATCTAGTTGCCAAGGTAGATATCCAAAACTTAGTAACTTTGCAATTGCATCTCCCGTAACATTTGGGTTTACATGGATTCACTAGCCTAGCCTACAAAGGCTCTTATGGTGGCACGTAGTTAGGGACATTAAGATTTAGATTCAAGGGATCATGCCTTAACTAACTGGATAAGTTCCAATCTCTAGTTCTCTCGGTGCTAAGTCATCCCACAAAATCTTTAAAACATATTCGTAGAATCATAAGTAGCTCTTAATAAGAGTAGCTCAAAACTTAGGAATCTTTCTTAAACATATTTTAGGGCAAATAACATCATGCTTATACCTTTAATAAACATAACTCTGAAGCTCTTCATTGATGTCCTAATTATCATCATAAATCATAGAAAACTTTACTTGAAGACTAGGTTAGGATTTATCATGGAACAATCATAAATCACATAAGTCATAAGGAAATTTCTCTTTAAAAGGAACATCAAAAGCACCCAACTTTTATCATGTGGAAAACCATCATAGAATCAACACCATTCATCAAATATGCATATATTTACTTAGAAAAATAGTTGCTAAACTTCATAAGTATCATAAAATAAAGTAAATATCATAAAATCATCATACACATGCCCATTAACTTGAGAAACTTAAAGAAAAAGGTAAAATACTTAATAGGGAATGTTATGGGTGGGAGGATACTCATAAATCAACTCACATACATGGAGAAACTAGAGAGAAATGAAATTGAAGCCTTTATTAAAAAACTCTGAAAACCAAAGCCTTGTTCTTGAGAGCTTCTTGCCTTAGGATTTTGGAATTGAAGGAATGATAAAATGAGAGGTGATTCTACAGCTTAAAGGGTCACATAGATTAGGAATAGAAAGAATGGAAATGTCAAAACTATAACTCATTAAAACTACTAGAATCGACCTATGAGACCCTGATTATGGGTCATAAGCTAATTCACAGGCCGTAAGTTCCTCTCATCTAACAACACATTTGGAATTCCTGAAAACCAACTTTGCTAGATCGAAGGATACAAAGCCATGTTACGGGCCATATGATCTTTTAGAAGCTGTGATTGGACTCGTAGAGTCTTTATACAGTTATCCATTTTTCACCTTATCCCTATCCTTATTCCATAAAGAATCTTACGGGCCATACCCTAGTTTACGGGCGGTCTGTTAACTAGTAGGTCATCCTTTAGAAATCTCTGAATTTTCTTCATGTTTGATAGTTCCATTCACGATCTCACCTACGGGTGTATTACTTCCTATAGGCCATCACTTGGTTCATGGGTTACCCCACACTTGGAATATTTTTCCTTCCTTAAGTTCTATGTTTAAGAGAAGAACTTATGGGCCATAAGTTACCACATATACCAGAATTTAGGTTATTTTGTAGGCCAATGTTTTTGCACTTAAGGCTCCTAAACTAAGGGTCATTGCATGCATCATAGAGGAGATACACAAGAGGGCGTTTAGAAGGTCGACCATTATCCCCTTTCCCTACCTAATTCATAGTTTATGTATGGACGTGGGGATGGATATTATTTCCAATGTTGACCTCATGATTGATGTGCAAATGAATTAGGATGTCATCCTAATAAAGGCTAATAAGAATCCAATTGCACCCCATTGAGAACTGCATAGAACAGTCAAACTCCGAGAGATATTTTCCGGGCAGCTCCTGAGGATGCACCACCAGCTGCCAAGTCTGAGAGGGACCAAACAATTATAGAGCCTCAGTCCTATCTCTACTTTGATAGCCATGCTAGAGGCTATACCATTATGTACACAACCTGTGGGTATGGTTTACATATATATAGAGTCCATATAGGCTTTCGTATAGTGCCAGGCTTATACTGAGTCCTAGTCAGCCTAGTTAATGTAGCAGCTTAATCCTTGGGTTTACGTGGCCATTTCAGAGTCAGAGGAATGGATGATCGAGTGCTACTAGTCTATATTAGATCAGTAGGTTTGATTGCTACATGGTCAGGTAGGTCCATTTGAGAATCTCTTGGAGGATCGCCTTAGGACTTCATAGACTCTAAGCCTCTCTACAATTAGAGAGGAAATTTAGCAGCTCCGGTAGAAGATGAGAGCTACACGAACATTGATGATGATCACTATTCCTATAGCCATACTATTGATGCTAGATTTATTCACAAATGAGCCCTCTGCTCCAGTCTCTGGTAAGAGACCTCATTTTGGCAATGAGGATTTAGACACTATATTGAGTTATACTTATAAGAGAGTGTGTCAGCAAATTGAGGCAACCAGATAGGTGTCGATGGTAGAAGAATAGATGAGATTGGAGCAGGAGCATGAGCGCGCGAGGGATGCTAGGCCCTCTTCATCTGCTGCTTCGATAGAAGAGACCATCCAAAAGCCAAAGGGTGGTTAGACACAAACTAAGACTGGCGTTTAGGTGCCATAGGTTTGACTTTTACCCCTTAATTATGATTTTATATTTATTTTAGTGTATTAAGGTCAATGCATAGTCATTTTTGATAGGGTGAGGGTAGTTACAGGCCTTGGCAATGTCTGAGTAACCAAGGCCTATATCTACTCATATTTCAAGTCCTTGGGGTTTTCTTGCATGTGCTTTCCCTAAAGATATTTATTTTTTGTTGAACTGGCATGTTTAAGATGTGTAAGTAGTAGTAGTAGCATACTGTATTGATATCTATGACATGAACTGATTTGTATTGCAAAATGATACCCCTCTATTTTATTTGATGTTTTGTTAGATAGTTTAGATAGTAATTATGTTGGATCTTTATATGACATTGCTAATATTGATTGGATAAGGCTAATTTGAACTAAAATGCATAAATCAGATGTCTAAATTGATAGTGTTAGTCAATGTCAAGTAACTGTGAGGTAATGCATTATCTTATAATGTGTGTCAAACAAGAACTTGCCCCGCTAATCTAAACTAAAACTGTTATTTAGTTGGTTAGAGAAGGATCATAGGCCGTGCTTCAATTTAGTCAACTTAGCCTAAATGACCAACCAAATGCATTGTGTAATCTCTTGAGCCAAATATTTGAGCCTTACATAAATTTTTTTCTTTGTAATTACCCAAATCACCTTTCCCACTATCTACGTAATCTTGAATTTGGTCGTGGTCCCTCCTTGAACATTGTGTACTTTGACTCAGTCAAAATACATATGTTTAGGGTGGCTGCCATAGGTGGCCCTAGTTAATTGAAAGGACATTGTGCACTTCAACTCAGACTAAAAGGCTAAGTTTAGGGTGACTAATGAAAATATACACAATAACAATAGCATATGGGAAATGTAGTACTGCAATAAAAAGGAAATCATGAAATGAGTGTGAATGAAAGATAAATGAAGCAAAAAAGAGAGACAAAAACGCAAAAGTGAGAAAAGAAACAACAAAGTGGCAAAATCATAGCAATACATCTGAAAGATTTGAGATGTGTAGAAAAACGGAAAATAAGTCATAAACTATCATGGTTGGATAGGATAAGTTCAAAACAATGCAATATCTATTAGGGCAAGTAGTCACTATGTCCCAAATATACCACTTGCCCCTGAGCCCACGTTAAAATCGAGAGAGTCCTATAGTGATCCTGGTTCAACTAATTAAATGTCACGGTGTAAAATATAAGGGAAAGCCTATAGTATTGTATGCAGTATTTGAATTTCTATTGTGAGAGTGAATGTGTTTACCTAGTCCCTAGCATCGAATGAGAAAATATCAAAGTATGAGACAAAGGACTTCTTTGTTTGAGATGAAACTTGAATAACATTGTTGATTCTAGATTATTTTGGTGATTGTTGATTATGAACATTACCTTATCTATTGAAATTGCCCCATTATAGCTTGATCCACATATATTTACTTAATAAATATCTTGTTTGTATACTAAGACTTGCTAAGGGTATTTGTTATTGACTAAGACTTGATAAATGCGATATGATTGATGTCTATATGACTGTTGTTGTTGCTTATGTTAGATTGAGTCTGTCGCTTGACGACAAGCAATAATTTTAAGTTGAGGGTGTTGATTTAACTTTAGAATACGACACTTTTAATCCTTTAAACTTGAAATTTTATGTCTTCTCTCACACATTTTATTGGATTTGATTTGTGTTTTGTGTTTTTTTTTTTACAGAATTGTAGGATTCAAGATATTTTTGAGGAGATTTTAGATTTTGCTGTAAAGTGGCCTTATACAAGCCCATTTATTATCAGTGATCTGATCCACGAGCCGTAGATAGTGCTTAAGATTGAGATATAATGAGACTGGAAAATATGCAGGGTGAAACTATAAAGAACAGGATAAGTTCTAGTCTAATCTACAACCCATAGACCATGTCATGGAATAAAAAGCAAAAAATTCTGAATTCCAGTCTACGATGATGACCACGACTCACAGTCCAAATTATAAGTCGTTGATAGAGGTTAATGAAATAGGCCATGAGTTCAGAGAAGAAAATTTACGATTCTAGACCACGATCCGTAAAACTTCTACTGTCCGTATATTGGCTCGTGGTTTGGCCTGAACTTAGTTTTCCTTATTTGTTTCTAAAGTCTAAATATAGGGTTTTTAGTTTATTTTTGGACAATTTATGTACTTTATTATTTAGTAGACATTATATGGTTTGAGTACTCAGACAAAAAACATTGTGTTCATACTTTTGGATTTTAATATTGCGAATCAAGTAGAGACTTTCGATTTTTATTCATCAATTCTTTAGTATAAGCTCTTAATTATGCAAACATCATTCATTATCACATCTAATACAACAAACATGAGCAGCTAAATCCTCAACTAGGGTTCTGGAAATGATAAGGAACTAACAAGGTAAAAAGAAAATAATTTGTAATCCTTGAAAGTGTGCATGCATGTATTGTTTATCTCTTTATTTTGATTTCTTTTTTAACAGTACCCAATGATAGAAATTGCCTTATTCATATTCATCGGCCCAAAGGGTAATGCATAGGAAAAAGGATAAATAACAGAGATTTTGATTTGATTATACTCATCTAATTAACTTAAATCGTAAAAGGGATAGCTAAATTTGGGACCACGGCAAGGGTTAGTAATGCATACGCCCATAGACAACCCAACTTGAATGGTGAAATTCATCTATTGCCGATCCAAGGACTTAGGTGAACATAAATTACTAGATCTGAATGTTACACACTAGAGAAGGTTACAATTATTAGGTTACACTGCATTAGGAATTCATAGGGAACATAATACCCTAGTTACTTTCTCTCATTGGTTTTGTAATACTTGCATCATGTTTGACATTAGCATAGATTTTATTTATTGTTTCATTGAATCATAAACTCCCCCCTTTTGAAATAAGATGATTAATTACTCAACAGTGTTTTGACTAAAGTCAAAATCATATTTCTAGTGGGATCTACCCTAACTACTATTAGGTTCTATATTTGATAGTGACCACTTATGCTTCAATTGGGAGGTATAATTTGGGCATGATCAATATCCTTGACACTCACTAGATGGTAAATAAAACATTTGAAAATTATTTTACAAGCTTTTAGGAAAGATATAAATTGACCCTTAACCACACAATTTGTAATCTTCCACTTTAGGATTGTCTTATTAGTGAGTTGGAATTTGACCACTTGGGTTCTACAATCAATAGAATCATAGCAAGCATAAAGTTAATTCATGCCAAGAATAATATCAAAATCACATCAAGTTACTTTATGCAAAACCAAAACTAAGAAATTTCTGTAGACTTTCTTGACCAGAACTGAATCACCAATAAAGTTATAAATAGAAAAAGCTCTAACATGAGCGGTTATAAGCTCTAACATAACCTCAGGGAACATATTAAATCTGATGGACATATAAGGTTAGATTAGTACTAGGGTCCAACAATGCATACATATCAAAATAGAAGAGTTGCAACATACCCGTAACTATATCTAGGGACTTCTTAATATCTTTCCTAGCATGAAGTCCATAGAATCGATTGTGATGTTGGACACTACCTCCTGACCCTAGAACACCTCGTAGAACTAATCCACTTGGAGTATTTTGACCTTGGCAATGACCTGCTCTTTTCTTGTTTGAAATATTAGGGCATTCAGAGATTTTGTGCCCCACTTTACCTTATCCAAAGCAAGCATCTGTACTAACCAAACATTTACCTCTACGTTTTTTTCCACACTTGGGATACTTAGTGAAAATATCTCAACTAGCAGCACCACCTTGAGCCTTAGGGTTGGGAACTCTACTTTTGTCAAGTCTTTGGCCCAAATCTTATGAAGAACCTTGGTCATGAAATCTTTAACTTTGGTAGAAACAACAATTACTACCACTAAAATTTGGTTTAGGAAACCCACCTTTCAAATTAAACCCTCTTGGACTTCACCACCTTGAGATTCTTTCCTTCAATTTGTTCATCATAGATCATGAGACTAGAAATGTTAATCTCTTTGATGAGAATTATGGTTTGATATTCTTTCACCACCAAGTCTGATACCCTGATATAAACTTATTTGGGGTGTGAGATTTGACCACCAAGAAAGGATCATACTTGGATAACTTTGAACTTGAGGGCATATTCTTCACACTAATATTTTTTTGTTTAAGGTTGATAAGTCCAAACAATTTTGCCTCCCTCAACTCAAGTGGAAAGAAACAATCATGAAAAGCATCCTTGAACTTTTCCACCCTATGGGACCCTCTTTAATCCTTTCAACCTTCTATTGGTTGTACCATACTTGAGAAACTCCCTTAAATTGCTTAGGTGGCTAACTCTGTCTTTTGCTTTGAAGGCAACCCCATGATAGTAATGATCTTATATACCTCATGAATAACATCTTGTGAATCCTCATCTACCTTAGACCCATAAAACACAGAAGTATTCATTCTTGTAAATCCCTTAACTTTTAAAGCCAATGTAGCCATATTTGGAGGAGCCACAACACTTTAATTCACTTGGTTGGTCATAGTTTGGGAAAGCATAGAGATAATGGTCCAAAACTCGGCATTGGTCACTTGATCATCCAGAGGATCATTAGGGACTTGAGGGGCTCTGCCCTCATTAGTATCCACTCTTGTTTGGATTGAAGCTCCACAGATACAACTTCGTAATTTTTTGGTATAACCAATTTATGTCCAGTTATTATTTGGAAGGATGCAATTAATTAACTATTGTTGTTTCTACACCTACTAATAGTTTAGCACATTTGTTATTATTTCTATAAGGTCCCTCGTACTATAAGATTCTCTCACCCTGCGGTCAATATTTAAATTAGTTAATAATTAATCATTTTGACTAACTATTTTTGCATAAATAATAAGCATAAAAGTGGTAGGAACCAGAATAAATAGTGTAGTATAAATAATTGCAAGAATATTTACTTCCATAATCATATCAATTTTTAAATTCACAATAACTTGGGAGTTAATTTGATAGAGATGAAAAATCTTTGGCCTCCATGGTAGAGTCAGTCTAGGGACCTGAGAGGCAATGGTTTACCCTATGATGGATGTAAGCAGTTTGAGTCTGCTTATCTCTAATATGAATCAAAGTTTGAAGAAGAGGTGGGAGAAGGAGACTTGACTTATAAGAGGATTTATTCAATCACATAGTTTGATCTCCTAGAATATGGCACCCTTGGGGCTTTCTATTTGATTATATCGAAAGGCCCAATGAATTGAGATTTCCCTAATGGTTTAGCTCATTCTGGGCAAGTAGATCTTTTATGATAAGGAGGATGAGCTTCAAGAGAATGATTTGAGGGTTTTGCATAGTGAATCTAGTCATAACATAACAAATGAGGAACCTAAAGGCGCATTATACAAGCCTCTTAACGTACGTCTCGCATTTCATAGGCGTTGAATGTAAATAAAGAAAAATTTAAATGGGAGAAATGGGACTAAGGTATAATCAATATAATCTTAATAAAGATGAAATCAAACATAAACTCTTAATGCATTGTCTAACAATACTTCTAGCTTAGACTTAGTGGAAGCTAAGACATATTCATTGCTCACCCTCAAATAAAAGTAGCAAAACGGTAATACAACTAAGTAACCAAGAGTCTTAATACATCAAGCTTGAAAGAAAATAGATGTTGTCTTCAAACTAGAGGACTCACTATCCAACTAGTCTTCAGTTTCCACAATCTAGTCACAGATTGGAGGAGGACGATCACTAATACATATATTGTGACATCATATAGGTAAAAATATGTGTTAGTACTTTGAATGTACTAAGTATGTGCGATGTAATGTAAAAAGAAAACCATACATCATAATAGGCAATATGCATAATCATAACAAGAACATAAATCTCAAGAGATGATGAATGATCAATGCATCATTTAAACATGATTCGAGGTAATATAATCATCATAATACATTATATACATATCTATGTAGGAGGAGACTGTAACTATCATTTAAGACCATGCGAGCTACAATATGGAATTGTCACGCCACGGGAGAGTACCTTAGGTATAACTGGCACTCGGAGGCTACTGCTATTCTCCAAGTGAACCACCTAGTCCCATAACACTCGTTCAATTAGTAAATTAGCAGAAGATACATGAGAAATAATAGAATCTAGCAGTGGGATACAAGACTTATCAACTCTGTCTATCATAAGAAACAAGATCAACAAAATAATTCAGTCTGGAAAGGGAAAGAGGGGAAAAAGAAACCCCAACATCAGCCATTATCAGTTTGTGTCTATGAAGCCTTTGTAACTACTATCTAAGAAGGTACCACGATAGGCCATGGCTACCACAGTCCAAATAAAGAACTCAAAAGAACTAAAAACAAGTAAAGATGTCCTTCGAAGGCAGGGGAGACTCACCAAGTCTGAAGTCAAAGAACCACCTACTAAAGTCCTCTGTCTACTAAATCTGTATCATAAAATGATGCAGCATCAAAGGGGCATTAGTACATGGAATGTACTGTATGTAAAGTGGCCTAAAGTAAACAATATAGGCAAGATAATATAGTAAGACATCAGCTCATCCATCACTCAATCTCAACTAAGAATAAGGAACAGGACTCTATCACATCACTATCAATCAGGACTCATATTATCACGTTAACCTCAGAGTAATATCAATATGAAAACTATCTGGGATGTTCTCTAACTGACAACCACCACCTATGATCCGGTGATGGTACAACAAAGAGATATCTTTGCTACATCCGCCCAGTACCTTGCCAGGGTAAAGGAAGAGTCTATCAGGGGATCCTAAAAGTCTATCAAGTCCTCTACGGGACAAAGGATAAATCTTCTTTCATGGTCAAATCCTCTCTTATGCTAGCCACAAAGTTAATGAGTGCGAGTGGGACTCACTCTTACCCATTTCAATGCTAGTAGTCCTCCTAGGATATGACATGCTCATAAGTCTATCAACATCAGGATGGTTATACAACCAACCTCCCTTAAACAAGGACCTCCACTTATCCGATCATTTATCGACTCAAGGGATTATGAATATTAATAAAGTTCCAAGATCTATCTCTACAAGACCTCTAAGGATCTCTCTCTCAACCAGTTTTAACGACATTATCCTCAACTCTCATTTAATTCAAGACCCAGACCACAGTAATCATGAACACATACATAACCCAGGCTCTACACATCAACCCCTAGCTTCATTCACGCACTTATAAGCAATTATACGTATATAGTCTATGCAATAGTTTAGATAATCAATTAAGCAAGTAAGTCAAATTGTGATGATCATCAATTTAAGAAAATATATGCAGATTAACAGTAGTTTTAAGAAATCATAGAAGAAATTGACAAATCAGACTCATCAACTTCATCTATCAACCTCTACGTTCAACGGGGCACATGGGAGAACAATCTCATGTTTTGGGTAGCCTTTACGTACCTGGGATGAAGATTGTACTAATCTTCAATAAGAGTTGGACTCGAACTTTCAATCCTCAAAGCTTTCTTGTCTCCCCTCTCAAAGTTTTCTTGCATAAAAGCTTAAGAAGAATAGGTTTTAGAAACCCTTAATTGATATAAAATGACTTTAGAAATATGTTTTAAGACTGAGGATAGGATGGGAAATGACCAAAAGGCCCTTCCCAAATTAAAAGAATTTTTTTAAAAACTTATACACTGGTCCCCAACGCGCCAGGGTTGCGTACTAGTACAGTTTCGTGAATTTTTGGAATTTCAAGTTCCCATCAAAAAATTAAAGAAAAGAACAAGTGTTACTCCATGCCCCTCCCCGTTGCACTAGGGGAACAGATCAACACTATTTTTTGCATTAATTAGAGAAAATTATTTTTTGACCCAATTGCTGTAAAATTGGGTCAAGACTATTTTGAATACGTACTGCAAGCTCTTGTGGTTAGTGAACACGTCCACATGCACACTATATAGATAGTGATGCCTGATTTTAAGTACGAACACCACTGCTACCAACTCAAGGTCATGAGTCAAATAATTCTTCTCATGAATCTTAAGTTGTCTGGAAGTATACGCTATCACCTTCCCTCTCTACATAAGCACCCTTCCCCTTGGGTTCATTCATCCTTGTATGATGAGTAGAAGTAGAATAAAGCACGAGCAGACTCAAAACTCATCTCACCCCTTACTCGAGAACTTTCGAACATTCAACTATCCATCACCTTCTACATCTCTATCTTAGACTTAAGAATAAAATTAATACATCAACTCAAGAAAGGAACTTCAATAGTGTTAAGGATAGAGACATTACCTTCAACATCATCATTATTTGGCACAAGTAGGTGCAGGTATTTGAGTTTCATCGCTTCCTCATCTTCTCATGTAGCTTTCTCAATGAATTGATTCCTCCATAGAGCTTTGATGGAGGCTATCTCTTTGTTCCTTAGCTTACGAACTTATCGATCAAGGATTTGGACTAGAATTTCTTCATAGGATAGGCTATTCTTTACTCCCGTACTCTCAATATGAATTACCAAAGCAGGATCCCCCAAACAGTTCTTCAGGATCGAAATGTGGAACACCGGATGAACTCTATCTAGCTCGTAAGGCAGGTCTTGTCCATAAGCGACCTTCCCAATCCTCCTCATAATCTAATACGGTCCGATATAATGTGGACCCAATTTCCCCTTCTTACCAAACCTTATGACACCCTTCATGGGTGACACCTTAAAGTACAACCAATCATCCACCTCAAACTCCAAGTCCCTTCTCCTTACATCGGTATAAGACTTTTGGCAACTTTGTGCTATCCTCAACCTTTCTCCGATGACTTTCACCTTCTCCATGGACTGCTAGATAAGATGGGCTCCAATAAATTCAGCTTCACCTACCTCAAGCTAGCCAATTAGCGATCTACATCTCCTTCCATACAAAGCTTCATAAGGGGCTATCTAAATACTGGCATGGTAACTATTGTTCTACACAAATTCAATCAATGGCAGATGATTATCCCAATTCCCCTTGAAGTCGATAACATAAGTTCTCAATATATCCTCCAAAGCCTGAATGGTAGGCTCTGCTAGTCCATCTATCTGAGGGTGAAAAGTTATACTCTGATTTACTTTTATACCTAATCCCTTCTGAAAAGATCTCCAAAATTGAGAGGTAAATTGAGCTCCTCTATCCAAGATGATGGACAAGGTAACACTATGCAACCTCACAATCTCACGAACGTATAGTCAGGCATACTTCTCAGTCGTATTAGTTTTCTTGACTACCAAGCAATGGGCTGATTTAGTCATCCTATCCACAATCACCCATATCGAATCATGCCACTTTCAGAATATTAGTAAGCCGATACTAAAATCCATGTTGATCATCTCCTACTTCCACTCAGGAATTTCAAAGTTCTGGGCTAATCCACACGGTCTCTCACCTTTGACTTGTTGACAATTGGGGCACATAGAGACAAATTCCGCAATGTCCCTCTTCATTCCACTCCACCAATAGACTTTTCTTAAGTCGTGGTACATCTTGGTGAAACCAGGATAGATAGAATATCTGGAGCTATAAGCTTCAACCATGATTCTTTCTCATAAACCATCAACATCGGGCACACATAATCTACCCTGGTATCTCAACACCTCATCTCCCCCTTTGGAGAAAACCATCACTTTCTGCTTGAGGACTATTTCTTTTAATTGGAGCAAAGCAGGGTCTTGATCTTGCTTTTTCTTCACTTCTGACACTAAGGATGAAGTAGACCCATTCTGAACTTTGACCCCTCCTTCATTGTTCTCCTCAAGTTGCACTCCCAGTCGAGCCAATCTATGCACTTCCTTAGCTAGTGCTCTCTTCCCTTCCTCCATATGGACAGTGCTACCCATAGATAACCTGCTAAGAGAATCAACAACAATGTTAGTCTAACTTGGTGGTAGAGAATGCTCATGTCATAGTCCTTGAGCAACTCCAACCATCTCCTCTGCCACAGGTTGAGCTCCTTCTGACTGAAAATATTGTAAACTCTTGTGGTCAGTGAACACATCCACATGAACTCCATACAAATAGTGACGCCAGATCTTAAGTGTGAACACCACCACTGCCAATTCAATATCATGGGTTGGATAATTCTCCTCATGGGTATTAAGTTGTCTGGAAGTATACGCTATCACCTTCCCTCTCTACATAAGCACCCAACCCAGTCCAACTCCGGATGTATCATAGTAAAACATATAATCTCCCATCCCGTCAAGCAAAGTCAGAACTGGTGTTGTAGTCAGTCTAGTCTTCAACTCTTGGAAACTCTTCTCATATTCCTCGGAACAAAGTCTCCCATCTTGTGTGGCAAAGTCAAAACTGATGTTGTAGTCAGTCTAGTCTTCAACTCGTAAAATCTCTTCTCATATTCGTCCGATCACTGAAACTTGGCCTTCTTCTGAGTTAGCTTGGTCAATGGTGCAGACAAAGAAGAGAAGCCCTCAATGAATCTACGGTAGTATCCTGCTAGACCCAAGAAACTTCTTATTTCTATCGAAAAGATTGGTTTAGGCCAGTTCTTAACTGCTTCAATCTTCTAGGTATCTACCCAACCATCCCCTTAAACAACATGGCCTAGGAAGGCCACAGAATTGAGCTAAAACTTACACTTCGAGAACTTCACATACAATTCATGGTCTTTAAGAGTTTGTAAAACCACTCTAAGATGATTAACATATTCCTCTTCATCCTTAGAATACACTAGGATATCATCAATGAATACAATCATGAACATATCAAGATACAATCTGAATACCTTGTTTATCAAATCCATAAAGGGTGCAGGTGTATTAACCAACCCAAAGGACATGACCAAGAACTCAAAATGGCCATACCGTGTCCTAAAGGCTGTCTTTGGAATATCACCTTCCCTCACCTTTAACTGATGGTAACCTAATCTAAGGTCTATCTTGGAGAAGCAAGTAGCACCCTGAAGCTAGTCAAATAGATCATCTATCTTGGGGAGAGGATACTTATTCTTTATTGTGACCTTGTTCAGTTGCCGGTAGTCTATGAACATTCTGAGAGACCCATCTTTCTTATGCATGAATAGGATAGGATCACCCCAAGGAGAAACACTAGGCCTTATGAAACCTTTCTCTATCAAGTCTATCAATTGTTCTTTTAGTTCTTTCAATTCAGCAGGGGTCATTCTATAAGGTGGAATTGAAATGGGTTGGGTCTCGAGAAGAACATCAATCCGTAAGTTAATCTCCCTATCAGGAGGGACTCCAGGTAGGTCATCAGGAAATACTTTGGGGAACTCATTCATAATCGAGATTGATTCAAGAGTAGAAGATTCAACATCATCGGACTTAAATCGCACGAGGTGGTAAATACAACCTTTGGAGATCAACTTTTTGGCTCTAAGATAAGAGATGAACTTTCCCTTAGGTGCAATAGAACTCCCCTTCCACTCTAGAACATGCTTATTAGGAAATTGAAACTTAATAATTTAGGTTCTATAGTCAATAGAGGCTTAACAGGCGTGAAGCCAATCCATGCCAAGTATCACATCAAAGTCAACCATCTCCAATTCTACCAAGTCTGCTAAGGTATCACTATGATAAATGGATACCACACAATCTCTATAAACCCTCCAGCTAAGATAAACTCATCGGTAGGAGTCGAAACAACAAAAGATTCAAGCAAACACTCTAGGAGAACCCTAAACTTACTAGCCACAAAAGAGGTCACAAAAGACAAAGTGGAACCCAGGTCAAGCAGCACATAACAATCAAAAGTAAAGACTCGATGCATACCCTAACAATATTTGGTGTAGCCTTCTGATCTTGTCGATTACTCATAGCATAAAAATGGTTCGTACCACCTCTTGTACCATTAGTAGTACCCCTCTATTGATTATTAGTTGAGGTTGCTATGGTGGACTATGCTCTATTACTCCCTTCACCTCGTCTTCTTGTCGGACACTCAAATTGGAAGTGACTAGTCTGTCCACATGAATAGCTCATATCCTTACCCACACAACACTAACCCAGATGAAGCTTATCACACTTTCACAAGGTGGCTTCCCCCTTGCACCTTGGGTCACACTAGCCTGAGATTGTCACACCCCGAGAGGGTACCCTAGGCGTAACTGGCACTCAAAGACTATTGCTAGCCCCTAAGCGAATGACCTAGCCCCATCACACTCGTTCAATCAATAAATCAGCAGAAGATACTTGAGAAATAATAAAATCTAGCAGTAGGCTACAAGACTTATCAACACTATCTATCATAAGAAACAAATTCAAAAAAACAATTCAGTTTGGAAAGGGAAAGAGGGAAAAAAGAAACCCCAACATCAACTATCATTAATCTTTGTCTATGAAGCCTATATAACTACTTTCTAAGAAGGTACCATGACAGGCTATGACTACCACAGTCCAAATAAAGAACTCAAAAGAACTAAAAGCAAGTAAAGATATCCTCCGAAGGCAGGGGAGGACTCACCAAGTCTGAACTCAAGGAACTCTGAACCTCAATGATTTGCCTACTAAAGTCCTCTGTCTACTAAATCTACATCATAAAATGATGCATCACCAAAGGAGCGTTAGTACGTGGAATGTACTAGATGTAAAATTGGCTAAAGTAAATAATATAGGCAGGATAATATAGTAAGACATCAGCTCATCCATCACTCAATCTCAACTCAAAATAAGGAACAGGACTCCATCACATCACCACCAATCAAGACTCATCTAGGACATCAACCTTAGAGTACTATCAATATGAAACCTATCTGGGAGTTTCTCTAACCGACAACCAGCACCTATAAGCCGATGATAGTACCTTACCAGGGTAAAGGAAGAGTCTATCAGAGGATCCTAAAAGTCTATCAAGTCCTCTGCGGCACAAAGGATAAATCTGCTTTCACGATCCAATCCTCTCCTATGCTAGCCACGTAGTTAATGAGTGCGAGTGGGACTCACTCTTACCCATTTCGATGCTAATAGTCCTCCCAAGACTTGACATGCTCATGAGTCTATTAACATCAGGATGGTTATACAAGCAACCTCCCTCAGACAAGGACCTCCACTCATCCGATCATCTATCGACTCAAGGGATTAAGAACATCATTAAAGTTCCAAGTTCTATCTCTAAAAAATCTCTAAGGATATCCCTCTCAATCAGTATTAGCAATATTATCCTCAACACTCACTCAATTCAAGACTCGAACCACAACAATCATGCACACATACATAACCTAGGCTCTACACGTCAACCCCTAGCTTCATTCATGCACTCATTAGCAATTATACATATATAGTCTATGTAATAGTTCAGATAATTAGTTAAGTAGAAAAGTCAAATTGTGATGATTATTAATTTAAGAAAATATATGTAGATTAACAGTAGTTTGAAGAAATCATGCAAGAAATTAACAAATCAAACTCATCAACTTCATCTATCAACCTATTACGTTCAATGGGGCATATGAGAGAACAATTCCATGTTTTAGGTAGCCTTTACATACCTGGGATGAATATTGTACTAATCTTCAATAAGAATTGGACTCGAACTTTCAATCCTTAGAGCTTTCCTGTCACCCCTCTCAAAGTCTTTTTGCATAAAAGTTTAAGAAGAATGGGTTTTAGAAAACCTTAATCGATGTAAAAATGACTTTAAAAATACATTTTAAGACTTAGGATAGGGTGGTGAATGACAAAAAGTCCCTTCCCAAATTAAAAGAAAAAAGTTTTAAAACTCGTATACTGGTCTGCAATGCGCCAGGGGCGTGACTAGTACATTTTTGCGAATTTTTGAAATTTCAAGTTCCTATTGAAAAATTAAAGAAAAGAACAAGTGTGTCGAAACTGTTCCCCCACTCAATTTTCTGCATTGATCACAAATTGGGTCTCAGATTTCCCAATGGAGCTTTGGAAGATGAGTTATGCACATGATTATGTTCTAGGGGCATTTTAGTATTTTTATAGGGTATTACAAGAATCAAACATAACCCCTACATTGGCATGAGAAAACTACTTGCCTGGTAGAACTCCGTCAATTTATGCATTCACATCCTTAACTCTAACTTTGTGCTATTGTAAATCCACTAGATTTAGCCTACAAGGGTTCCTAAATTGACACATAGTTAAGAGTCAAGAGTTGCTACTAGGATTCCCTTATCGAACCCACCTCAAGCCCCATTTGGTGTTAAATCAAGTCCCATGGAATACTTTAAAACATAATCATAATTATACATTCATAAGCTTTAAAACATAACATCATCATATAAGGAGTAGATAAATTAACTTAGGAATCCCTTTATGTGAGAATTGTCCTTTCACAAGAGGGTTCATCTTTGGTGAGAATTATCCTTTCACCATTTTCGATAATATCAATATTCTTATTGAGGACCCTTATCATTCATAATAAGCTTCATTAGAGAACTTTACTTAAATCTTGGTGGTCTAATGCATGCAAGCTTTTCAATCATGTAATTCAAGAGAGTCATACATAAACATAGTATAACTTATCAATTAAAATCATTCCCAAATAGTGAACCATAATCCTTCAAAAAACACTAAATAGGAGAATATGAAATTCATCTTATAAATCATCAATCTCATAGAATATCATAATATTACACTTCATATAGTTCATATAACTGAAAATACATCATAGATCAACATTTAAAGAGAGTTCATACAACTAATAAAATTTCCATAACTTGAAAAACTAAATAAACATACCTTGATTAGGAGTCTAAGAAAGGAACTTAAAGTTTGGATTAGAAGACTTAAAAATCCTAGCTTGCCTTCCTTGTTTCTTGAGGAGGAGAATTGCCTTAGGGAAAATTTGGGTGGAATTATGGTTGAGAATGAATGAGAGTATTAGGAAAGGAATGAGTCCAATATGAGAGGGAGTGAGCTTAAAATGATGCAGTACTGAGCTTAGGATGCTAGAAAATGTCAAAATTGCCCTTCATTAAAAATTGATGGACCCCATTTATAGACACAATCTACGGGTCATAGATCAATCCACAGGTCGTGGATTAGGGTTTCATCCTAGTTACACTTTGACCCCTGAAACATGTCTCTTAACCTAATCTATAAACACCTTTGTATGACTCGTAAAATGATTGACAAGTTGTAAACCCCCTCATAATCCCGTCCCATACTTAGAAAATTTCAACCTTCTCAGGACCCAAATCACAAGTGTGAGACCCCTTGTTTTTCGTATTCCATAATATTATAGGGTGGTATGTTATATAAGATATATGATTTTGGATAGAAGCTAAGGATAATAAAGCTACCAGTAGGTGGTAATATCAAGAACTTAAAGTTTTAAGACAAAGAAATCCCCTAAATACATATTTGAGATTAAAGAAGTGGCCTGAGTGACACCTTGCCCTTTACAAAATGTTTGAATTACTTTTCACTTTTTGGATAAGACTAAAATTGTATAATTTTTAATAATGAATTTTTAAAGGGTATTATAATAGCTCAAAAGTCATATGCTAAATTATGGAATCAAGAAAGTTGAAAGATAAAGGTGGGCCAAAGTTACAGTAAGTTTCTTGAAGAAATTCTTCTTAAATTTGGGTCAAATGTATTAGGTCATATCTCCTAAAACATAAGGATTAACCAGGTCCATGAATTATCACATCAAAGATTTTTGAGTCTAATTTATAACATACAAAACTGTGCATCAAACCAACTTCAGGATAATAAGTTATGACAGATTTACCGTGACTGTCCGAGCAGGAAATATGGTCATGGGCCGGGTCAGGTAAAGCCCAATTTTATGTCTGCTAATTTAACCTTTTAAGGAAAAAAATGAACCATTTTTATCCTAAAATAGTTCATAAGATGAAGAGAGAGCTCCCACAAGTTCCTTAAGTGGTTTAGGTAAGTTTTTCATGTTTTCACCGTTAAAATTTATCCCCGTGACTAAAAATGCGTGTCTTATGCTTTGAAATTATTTCCCCTCCAATTTGCAGTATTTAGGGCTGTAAAAAAAATAGTTTTCTTACTAGTTATTATTGGTTTGCAGTTGGTATGTTTAGATAATGATTTGGGCCTCTTTTATGTTCATTTTTACAAAGTTCTACGGACGTTTCCTTGTGTAAATATAATATAGTAAGTCTGGTCATTAATGCTTAATTCTGGTCTGTTTGAGCTACATATATATAGTGGTTATGAAGCTTAGGACATAAGGAACAACTCTCATGAAGAGACTTTGGGCCATTGTACGTCCGTTGGAAAGGTATGCTCCGTCCCTTGTTTTAGCACGAAATTCAGAAAGTTTCCCAAAACGTCAAATGCGATATCTTACTATTCTGTTTCTAGAAAGACCTTTTGTAAAGGTATTGAGATTGCAGTTGAGTTATTTTAATGATGGTATTAGGTTGACATTCCGTTCATTTGCTTAAACTGGGATTTCAATATCTATATATCATTTTGTCGGTTTCCTGACTACCTATCCATATGTTTGCGGTGTTTCTCTTCGGGGTGTAGTTCCATTAAAATAATTATAGATTACAAAGGGAATGTAGTAGTCATAATCATTCCTTCTTCCAAACTAAAAATAAAATTGAAGCACTTAACAAGTAACACGTTGATTTCCAATAATCTCTAGCGTATTTTTCCTATTTAAATAACTAAGTCACTTGATTCTATTTAAATACTTTCTTTTACTAATTGATATAGGACCAAGTATAAGCATTATGTAAAACATCTTCACAAATATTTCCAGAGTTAGGGCCTCATTCTAAATGTTGAGCTAAGCTATCAAACTTATTCGAAAGACATGCAAGATCCCACGAGTCATGTGTATATGCTATGACAATGATTATGATGTTATGAGGATAAGTGTACCCATGAGCCAAGATTGGCTAAATTTTTTCTATAACCTATTATGTTCATTTGATATTCATATCATAAATGGCATATTGTGCATGGATTTTGAACTATAATAGGAGATATAGGGCCTATTTACCCAAATGGTTATATATATGTACCTAGTACATATGGCCATAGGTTTGCAAATATGATGCTGGTCAGCTATCGGAAAGAACCACCACTGCTAACATTTGGTTGGATATGTCATGCATTTACATCTATATATATGTATTCACGACATATGATACTCGAGCATACCATGCATATTTTATCACTAGGAGGTTGATTGTTGGCTATTAAGGTTACTTGAGTTTTGGTTACAGGTGGTATTTCTATTAGCCTTTTTACTACTGTTAGCTATGGATTTAATTTTTTCCTTACATACCAGTACATATTTATTCGTACTAATGTCCTATTTCCTGGGGATACTGTATTTTATATCGTGCGTGCAGGTTCAGGTAGGGACTTTGATCGACCCCTCCAGTAAGAGCCTAGGAACTTTCACAGGATGCTTATTTTTTATTGTACAATTGGGTATAGTCAAGGCCCTGTCCCGACAGTATTAGTGGTTTTCTTAAAGGCTATCATAGACATGTTATTTTGGTTTGGTTCTTTTGTGCCTTTTAGTCAACAGTGACAAGGTTGACATGTATATGTAGTGTGTGCCTGTATCTCTGTTGTTGCAGCCTTGTCGGCTAGCTAGTACGTTATCATTTTGTTTTACCTATCTTGCTGTACATGATTTGCTATAGACCGGGTCATGACCTAAATGGTCCAGGTTTAGTTTTTCAACTGTTATTCTACCCGATTTTAATTAACCAGGTCAAAACTCAACCATGACTTGTAAACCCCTTCGTTCAGTGAGGCATTTGCCAACTTGAGAAACTTGTTTTTTAGCCTCCATTCCGCGACCCCTATCTATGACTTGTAATTCTTTCTATAGGTCAAGGGTACCCTTCATACTTCAACTCCCTAGAATTAAAAATATCACTAAGTGACTGGCCTATCTACGAGGTGATTCTATAGCCCATAAAACTAACCAAAACTCGTAGATGGGCTCATTTATTCCTACTCCAGAACCAATTCTACATTTGTTTCCAAATTCTGACCTTTTAACGTATAGAGCCTAACAATATCTCTCCCTTGGGAATATTCATCCTCAAATATGGTACACGTAAGCTTGAAAGGAGTAAAGAAAATGCAAACAACCCTACATGAATATGAAATGCAACTTAAATATCTTTTTCATAAGAATTTAAAACTCATACTTTAAATATCATTCAAGTGCAGTCTCATAAACATATAAATATGCATAAATGACATGAAAATCAAAACACAAGGAATTTGAGGTCTTTGGGAAAGAATAACATAATACCTTAGGCTTGAATAGAGTGAAAGAGATAAGGGTATCATTTTATTATATCTTTTTCTGCTTTCCACATTGCACTTTCAACTTGTTGATTCCTCCAAAGGATCTTGATGGATGCAACTTCTTTGTTCCTCAACTTCTTCACTTGCCAGTCTAGATCTTAATTGGAACCTCTTCGTAGGTCAAATTTTCTTCCACACTCACATCTTCAAAGGCTCTATGGAATTTGGATCACCCACAAACTCTCTTAACATCAACACATGGAACTCTAAATGAACCATACTCATCTTTAATGGAAACTCCAATTCATAAGCCACCTTAACAACCCGTTTGAGAATTTTATAAGGACCTATGTACCAAGTGATCAATTTACCTTCCTTTCAAAATTGAACCACACCTTTCATGAGTGAAACCTTCAAGTAGACCCAATAATTGACATTAAACTCAAGGTCTCTCCTTCTAACATCGAAGTATGAATTTTTGTGACTTTGAGTTGTCTTCAACATTTCCTTTAATAATCTCACCTATTCCATAGCATCCATAACTAGTTTCAAGTGTTTGAATTGTCCTCTTAGCCTACATATCAATTTGAGAATGAAAAGCGGTACTCAACTTTATCTAGGTACCAAGACTCCTTTGAAATAACTTCCAAAAATGAGAAGTGAATTGGGCACCATGATTTGATATAATGGACAATGGGATATGATGTAATCTTATAAACTCTAGGATATACAACTTGGCATACTCTTGGGCACTATATGAAGACCTGACCTGTAGAAAGTGAGTTGACTTTTTCATTCGATCAACAATCACTCAAATAGAGTTATATTGCTTCTAAGTATTGGGTAATCCTACTACAAAGTCCTTATTCATGTCTTCCTACCTCCAAGTGAGGATTACAATGTCTTCGGCTAGGTTATCTAGTAGTTGGTGCTTGACTTTCACTTCTTGGAAATTCAGACATTTTGCCACAAACTATGTTATATCTTTTTTTATTTTGTTCCACTAATACACCTCTCTTAGGTGTATGTACAACTTGGTGGATCTCAAGTGAATGGAATATTGAGAGTAATGAGCCTCACTCAAAATCAACTCCTTTATGCGATCGACATTGGGGACACATAGTCACCCTTGGTAATGGAGAACACCATCTCCCCCTTATGAAAAGAACTTTATCTTCTATTCTTCTACCAATCTCTTTAACTCCTCCAATGTCGGATATAAGTCTTACTTGGCCTTAACATCCTCTATCAAAGATGATTCAAGGCCACTTTGCACAAGAACACTTTCTATTTAGTATACAGCATCAAACAATTTTGCTTTCCCCTACCGATGATGTGCCGAGAAGTGCATTATTGGAAATAGGTTGGATTTGATTTCCCGATCATTGGAAGCAATCTTCACTGGCACAAGGATCTCCTCACAGCAACCTCCACTACGATAGAAAGCGACAATGAGTTTACGAAGGCTTCGAGTAGTGCCATCTTAGGCTTTGCTCTAATCAAAGCTATTGCATCGTTTGCCCTAGTGATGGCCTTTTTGATCTTCACTAGAACCGCTCAACCTTACCCTAAAATAGGCTAAGCAGTACACAACTTTTACTAACTCTTTTTCCCCTCTTCAATGTGAGATATACTTCCCATAGACACTTTACTAGGTGCATCAACTGCCACATTAGCCTTACCTGAATGATACATCACACTTATGCCATAGTCTTTGAGAAGCTCTAACTTCCTTCTTTGCCTTAGGTTGAGGTACCTTTGGCTAAACACATATTGGAAACTCGTATTTTTAGTGAACACATTTACATGCACCCCATAGAGATAATAACAATAAAATTTTAAAGCGAAGACCACTATTGCAAGCTCAAGATCATGGGTTGGGAAGTTCTTCTCATGCACCTTCAATTCCTTAAAGCATAGTTATGACTATCCCGTGTTGTATCAATACATACCCCAACCCAACCTATGAGACATTAAAATATACAACAAACCCTTTGATACTGTCATGACTCTAAGCCTAGGGCCTAGACGTGATATGGTGAATGGGAATTCGAAGGGACCCAAACAAGCCTCTTAGCATATCAATCACACATTCTTGGTCATTGAAGCAAAGTAAACAATAACAAGATATAATATAGAAGGGGAAGTGGGTCTAAGGGAAGTCTTTGATATCATAAAAGCATAAAGAGTCAAGCTTATATCATAAATACATCATAATATTCCAACAACACTTCTAAACTTAGAATGGAGTGGGGGCTAAGACACTTTTCGGGCTTACCCTCATAATATCAAATGTTCAATATAAAGAAGTCTTATAGATAGCAAGAGAAAGTAGATAGTGATCCTCAAACTTGAGGACTTACCAAGCTTATCTTCGAATAATCTCACTAGCCACGTGGAGGATGATGAAGTCTTAGAGATAGCAAGAGAAAGTAGATAGTGTCCTCGAACTTGAGGACTTACCAAGCTTATCTTCGAATAATCTCACTAGCTACGTGGAGGATGATCAAGATGAGCTCAGGTCCTTACATGGTGATATCATATAGGCATAAAGTATGCGTTAGTACGTTAGAATATACTAAGTATGTAGGATGCAATGCAACAAACATAAGCCAATATAGTCAAAATGCATAGTAATAGACAATAGACAGACATAATCCTAATATGGCATGCATGATCAGTGCTTGAAGTAAAACATGCTTATAAATCATTCAATTGCATAGAACTAAGCAAAATCTTAATATAACATGCATGATCAATGCTTGAAGTAAAATGTCACGACCCAAGCCTAGGGCCTAAACGTGACATGGCGAATGAGGAAATCGAAGGCAACCCAAATAAGACTATTACCATATCATTTACACATCCTTGGTTTCATGGAGATAATAAAAGGTAAATAAGCACATAGCAAATAATTTCCAAGGGAAGCGTAGCTTTGGACTCATGCTATGGGGATGTTATAGGGTAGAGGATAAACATGAATCATGCAGCAAATAAGTCTAAGGGGTAGGTAAGTATGACTCACGCTATGGGGGCATTTAGGGACTAGGGACTTTCATTATTTTCCACCATAATCAATAGCATCAAATAGCATTACATAAGGGATAGGGTCTAAAGGATAAGTCTCCATAAAATCTCAAATCAAATTATAGGTACATAGCGTAGTATCCAATAACACCTCTAAGCATGAATAGGATGGGGGCCAAGACATGTTCAAGGCTTACCCTCAAACTAGAAAGTAAAGTAGAATAAAGTCTCAACATAAGTAAGATAGAAATTGAGTATCATCCCCGAATGTGAGGACTCACCAACTCTCTTCTTAGAATGATCCAAATCTAATCACGTGGAGGATATCAATAAGCATCGATCTCTACATGGTGAAATCATGTAGGCATAGAATATGCATTAGTACATTTGAATGTACTAAGTATGTAAGATGAAATGCAACAAAAGAAGGGCAACGTAATCGAAATGCATAATTAGCCAATGGATAAACATATAACAATATGACATACATGAATGGTACTTGAAGTAAAACATGTTTATATAGAATATATTATATGTGTAGTAAGAGAACTCTTGATGCTTGTCCCACCATACCATTCATGGTGATTGAAGTATCAACCCCTCAATTGATTGATGGTTGTCACACCCTACCATCCATGGCGATTAAGGTATCAACCCCTCAATTAATTGATGGTTGTCATGCCCTACCATCCATGGAGATTGAAGTATCAACCCCTTAATTAGTTAATGGTTATCATGCCCTACCATCCATGGCAATTGAAGTATCAACCCCTCAATTGGTTGATGGTCGTTACACCCTACCATCCATGGGGATTGAGGTATCAACCCCTCAATTGGTTGATAGTTGTCACACCCTACCATCCATATGATTGAGGTATAGCACCCCTCAACTCGGTCTGGTCAACTTGCAATACTATAGATACTTTTCTTGAAATCAACACATATGTACCTTCTTTTCATCATTATAAAGTCATTCAAGTTATAGGACATGCAATGGATCATCAATAGCTCAAGAACCATAAACTAGATATTTTATCAAACACTTGGTGAGTGTGCTATGGTAGTGTAAAATCATGCAATTTAAGAATGAAATCATGCAAGAAAACTTGAAGTAAATCAACCCACCAATACTTAGTAACACCTGCATGCAATATACATTAAAATCCTTCATCATATCTCATAATAGATCATAGTTTCATACCTCAAAACATGCATAGTGTCACGCCCCAAATCCCATTAAAGTGGACTGGCACCCGTTGCCGATAAGGCCCTGGAGAACCAACTATATCTATGCCCTTTCTATATGCAATATAATGAATTCCACCTTCAGTATGCCTTTAAAAACTAAATAGCACTGACAAGCCAAAAGGAAAACATATGACTAGGCCATTGGGGCCACGCTGTCTGAAGTACAAAATATGCCCACAATTTAATTTACATAGTCTACAAAGCCTCTAAATAAAGACAAGTGTTAGATAAGGGTCGGGACAGGCCCCATCTCAACTAACTGTACAATACCAAAACATAAATTCTAGAAATACAAAGCCTCGAAGCAACCTGGAGCTTAGTAACCACAGTTGGATATCCTGTACTCCTACTGG